>CAWUFW010024406.1:0-60968 GCA_963921515.1 Calotriton arnoldi | reverse complement strand
AGAAGAGTCGTTTCAAATTCTATAGCACATAAAATTGTGGTTTGAGGAAAATGTATGTAATGCATTTCTGAAAATGGCAGATCAAGGTGACAGAGCACGTGCAGAACGTGTTTACTGAGTCGTGAAAGAAACAGGTGGCCTGTAATCAGCAGAAACAATTTCGTTGCCGAAATCAGAATGCTCTTCAAATGTCAAAAGTGAAAACAAAAATACACATCGCCTGAAACAACCAGCCTTGTGCTTACATGTTGTCATGCCAGTTAATCTTTATGTTGGTCTGTGTCAAGGGGATCGGAGCACTGAGATGAATTATAGCCTGTCAAAATATATATTGTTTATCTATAAAGAGCGGTCAGCACCAGCGGCATTGCCTATTAGCCGAGAAGAGCAGATTCGGGTTAATTTGAATTCTCTAAACATGTCCGTGCTATGCTTTTGATTTTTATGTTACTTGCACGCCTGTATTTCTGCATATGCGTAACTGAAGCTAAACTGTTGCTCAGTTTCTGAGAAAGCAATATTAGAAAAAGCATCACCAGTCAGAGGGTCCATGATGCCAATTACGCCAGCCATAGCTTCTAAATGAATTTGTTCCTATGGAGAATGCCTCTGCCTAAGTGACACTTTACTAACTCTGCCCAAGTCTTGCTGGTCTTTCAGATGCCCTACTCTATCAGGACACTGGCTGGTGGAAGACCTATCATGTCAGGAAAATGTCTGGTGAAGGCCGCATCCTATCAGAAAATTGTCTAATGGAGGCCCTATCCTATCAGAAAACTGTCTGGTGGAGTTTCTAGCCTATCAGAAAACCGTAAGGTTGCTCTAAAATTCTGGTAGCGCCTAATGTCTTGAGGCAGACTTGCCTGGCTTGTGCCTGGCTCAATACAATTATTTATTAGACAGCATTTACCTGGGCCTTTCATTCAAAGGCCGGGTCATAAAAACATACAAAATTTGCAAAATGCATATCTTTTTTAGTAAAATCATAGCTAAGATAATTTTCATAAAGTGTGTTTGTTACCATTGGAGCTACACATGCAGGCAACCTACGGGAGTAGTGCAATGAAAGGAAGGGATACCTCAAACAGAGCCATCGTGAGAAATTAAAGGGCCCTGTCCCAGGTAGCGTTTGGTGGGCCCTATGCGGAACATTAAAGGCAGTGGAAATTACTCAGACATAAATGACAGTCAGGCTTGTCCACCCACATAAAAAGAAGAACTACTCTACTGACACACCTGTTTGGATCTTTGTTTCACGTATTTAATGTTGGCAAAATGTTGATTCTATTTCAGCTCTCTCAAGAACATTTCATTTTAAATGTACATCTCTTGCACATAGGAATTACTTCGGCTGGGGACGCCCTTACGTGTAGTGATGTGTGAGGCAGTGCTGTATCCAATTTGCTGTTTGTGAAAGCATATAAAACACACAACACCCATGATTACACTTATTTAGCACTCTACACAGTGATATTAGGCCAGATAGGCATAGAGTTGGATGGTGCCCATTAGTCAAGGAGCCTGAAATTATGCAGCAGGGGAGGGCCAAATTTTGCAGCACGGTCCACTAAATTACGTGGCACGAAAAGGTCAATTTTGAGGCGTAATGCAGCACATTTTGTGACAGTATTACGTCATTATTTTGTTATTTGTGCACTTGTTTACACTGTTTGGGGATAGGTTGTACCTCGTTGGTAGCAGTTAATCACTCAAATTTACCAATACGGAACAGAAAGGTGACCTGTCAACCTTAGCAAAGTGCCTTTCACGGTGCAGCAACACTTGTCACTGCATTTTTAGTAACTTTTGAACCGTTTGGGCTAGAAATATTTTTTTTGCTGCAGATGATGGATTACGTGGCAAATGCAGTTAATACATAATTATGTGAAAAATGCCACAGCCTTACAATCGCTTAGTTCCAGTGACCCTGCCACTGGAAGGCACAGTAGTGGCCTCTAAATTCCACGTTTCTGGTTTCATCAGAGTGTGGGGGGAACTAGAGGTCTCTGGGCTCAAGACAGATGCCAGAGGGTGTAATTTTAAGAACAGTACTAATGAAGAAAACGTAGGCGACCTTATTTAGCGCATGAACGATAGCATAAATCATCACAAACGCGGTAGGTGCCCTGTCCGCCGTATCACAAGTGCATTATATTCTACGGCACTTGTGAAACAGTCAATGGGACATTTAAGTTTGTGATGAATTCTCCAATTCGCCAAACTCTAAATCAGACCCAAAGTCTTCATTCGTAGACAGAAAATAAATCTCTCAGCACTACAGGTTATGCAGTAAATCTATGTATGTAGTTACACATATCTTAAAGGCTCATGCAGCAGTTAGTCTGGTTGCAGAGGTCTTATATGCTCTGGCCTAAAAGATGTCCTCTCAGGTTAGAGAGATTTTACGCACCAGTGGTTAATTTGTATAATAAAAAGTGCCAGGGCTCCCCTCAGGAGGCAGCGCTAACAGGAGAAATGTGTTGGTGCAAACTGCCTCCTGACTACAGCCCTGGCAATTATTATTCTGGAGACGACTTGGTCTAATGGCTAGAGCTGCCGATTTCGGACCTGGGGAACCTGGTTCAAGTCTCAGTGTGGCTCAAAATCCTGTGATTATGGGGAAAATCGCCTGCCTTGCAAATTAGTGTGTCCCTAATTGGTGCTATAAGTGCTGGGGATTAGGTGCCGGTGCTGAGCACCGGAAAGCACCGGCTCAAATTAAGCACTGCTACACACTCACACTTCAGACAGGAGAGCACGTTACTCAGTTATCTTAGACTTCAGACCACAAACTTCAAGATAAACTGTGGACCATATTGATGACCTGGCTTGTGGTGCAAGAGCGGCGCAAATCTTAATCAGATTTTTGAAGCCACACAAAGCCACTTTGCGTGGCTTTGAGTGGCTTCAGAAATCTGGAGTAACGCAGCGCAGCACAAATCGAAGCGTTGGATTACTCTGCACTGTGCAGGCATTCCATGGACACTGCGTGGGTGTTCCTACGCAACTCCCATGGATTTTGATGCTTTACCAGATTTACAAGACCTTGTAAACCTGAGAATGGGCTCAAAAGATAAGCCTCCCCAGGAGAGAAGTAACAAGGAAAATTTCTATATTTTGCCTCTTTTTTCCTCTTTCTATGTGTGCTGTATTCTGCAATCCACATAGAAAGAGGAAAAGCCTCTCAGGATTGTTTTTGTGCAGGAAGGTGCCCCTTCCTGCACAAAAACAATCATGCCTACATCATAGACACCTTTGCACCATGGTGCAAGGGTGCCTGCGTTGGTGTCAGGCTGCCAACGGTGCCTGCACAAGGGAAAAGGAGAGGAATGTTCCGTATTGGATAAATACGGTGCATTCCTGCCCTTTCCTTGTGACGCAGGGCAGCGTTTCGACTTGCTACGCTGCCCTGCGCCACAAAAGTCGTAAATATGGCTGTGAGTATTTAAAGGCTAATGTCTCAGACAGAAATACTATTGATCTTGTTAAACAGATCTCAAAAGCTCAGTCCTCTGGCAGCTGAACGGTATTTTCATAGTGCATGTTTCCCTCTTGCATTGTTTTGTAGCATTATTGGTAGTGTCTTTTTGCATATTTCTGGGCTTTCTCGTTGTTTAAAGTCGCAGTTTCTTTCTGTAGTGTCTGTTTAATGGAGTTCTTATTGATGGTCCTGATTGTATTAATGGAGGACCCCCACAGTGGCCCCCTTGGTCGTGGTCTACATGGAGTATTTGTGGTGTGTCGTCTCAGTGTGTGGGCCATAGGACTTTACTTTTTTCTTTTACCTCATTGGTTTATGGTTATTTATTATTTATGTGGGTTGTGGTTTTTTAAGCACATGGGGCCAGATGTACGACCTGCCAAATAGCGCCTCGCAAACTGCGTCGCATTTGTGACTCGCAATTTGCGATGCGCTATTTGGCATGTACAACAGTGTGTTTAACACTGTTTGCTATTCCTAATGGGGTCGCAAATTGCGAGGCTCATGAATATTAATGAGCCTCTCGAAATTTACAAGCCCATTGGGAATGACAGGCCCTCCCAGGGATGGTGGCCTGCTGGGCTCAGCAGACCTCCATGTCTGGGACTGCTTTTAAATAAAGCAGCTTTTTTTTAAAATGCAGCCCGTTTTCCTTAAAGGAAAATGGGATGCATTTAAAAAAAAGAAATGAAACGTTTTTGTATCATTTTTTTGACCTTAAAAAATAATATTGCATGCATTTGCACAGGGGAAGGGGTCCCCTGGGGACCCATTCCCATTTGCGAATGCATTACCACCTACTTGAAGTAGGTGGTAATTTGCAAGTGTTTTGCGACCGCAATTGCGGGCGCAAAACATTGGTACATTACTTTGCGGTCGCTAATAGGAAGGGAACGCCCCTTCCTAATAGCGAGTTGCAAAACAGTATTTTGCGAGTCGCAAAATACTGTTTGTACATGGGCCCATGCTTTTTAGCGTGCGCAAACGGGTCTACGACCAGTTTGCGCACGCTAAAAAGCGTTATCATATACGGCCCTCTATTGTCAAATATATGGCTGTGCTGTTATGTTGTGTTCTTGAATGTGTGACTAAGGGGCGGCTGTTTAATATTAGCTTTTCTCACTAAGTAGTGATATATGTGATGGGTATGGAGCATCACTTCACTTACTTTATAGTCTTGCTGTTATGTTCTGCATGTGAGTATCTGCGAAGGCTTTTCCGTCATGTTCTCTGACTTCTGTGAATGATGGTTGTGTGAAGGGTGAGTTCTTATGCTGGAAATAATACATTTACCAACTATATGATTTTGGCGCATGTTTAACCATCACAGACAGTCATTTCACAAATATACATTCAATCACAGATTAGGTGAAAAGTTGGAAAGGAAAAGTGGGAAAAGCAATGACATTGGGAAAAAGGGAGACAAACTGTAAGTGAGAAATGAATTGAATACGAAAAAACATATTAGTAATAATGGAATTTCACATTTTAATGAGAGAGCACTATATATAAAAGAAGAGTTTTTGCCATTTCTAAGCGGTTTTAATAACAGGTGTTACTGTCACTAAAATAGAGTATTCTCTTATTTAATAGCATAAATGAAATGTCAAAAAATACGTGTGATGCAATCCACTAGGGTCCGTTAGTAATGCAGCGTTCCACAGATATCTCTGCATTAAATTATTGATTGAAAAGGGAGAGGTCTTCGGAGTACAATGTGGGTTAGAGACAGGTGTTTGGAAAAATATGGTACCCCTTGTTTCGTGTGAAATAGAATGAAAGGTTGAAACTATAGAACAATGACACACTCCAGTGGGCACCCGTGATATGGGCTTTCACTTAACATTTAGCCCTTATTTTCTGATCCCATTTAAAACTGAACAGAGGTAACTTTGCAGGTCAAACGTGTCCATTGTTATGGCCTGGGAAAGATGATTTGAAATGCATTTTGAAAGAAAAACACTGAGCTTTTCAAACGGATGCCCATATACTCACTTTTAAATTTGGATATTTTTGAAAGTGTTTTTTTTTCAGTTCATGTTGTAATTATTAATTAGCATTTTTTCATTCAAGCATTTTGCCTTTCTCACTTTTCCATTCAAATTGTTCCCACATACATTTTTAATTCCCGTTTAATAACCCCACACAAGGATGTCCAATAGTCACAGATCATAAGGATATGTGAGAGACACTAGGAGAGGGAAAGGAGGCGATTTAGCTATAGAGAAAAGACGTAAGGTGCTTTGTGGATGGAGTACTAAGACCCTAAAATGCTAGCATCTCACCAGGATGTCCAATGAGGCATCATGGGTAGCTGATCTAGGGGCCTGAGTCAGTTAACAGAAAAACGTATCACTAAAACTTCAAGGGGCAGATTTACAAGCCCCTTGCGCCGCCATTGCGTCACTTTTTTTGACGCAACGGTGACGCAAACAATGCGGCCTACTTACAACGTGATGCATCTAGGGAGATGCATCATGTTGTAAAGCCCTGCGTCACATTATACCTGTGTCAGGTATAATGTATGCAGGGTGGGCGTTCCCATTCTGGAAGGCCTCGTAAAAGTGGCACAGTGAAATGTACAAGATTTCACTGTGCCACTTTTAGGACGCCACTGCATCAAAACCTTATGCCTGCTTGAAGGAGGATTAAGGAGTGATGCAATACAGTATGTATAGGCCTGAAAATACATTGCTGGAGTTGCCTCGTGCTTGTGACACAACTCCAGCAATGCCTGACTTTTGGGCCAACAGATGCGTCAGAATTTCTGATGCATCTGTTAATCCTTGCGCCATGGAGCACTGTATTGTAAATACAGTGCATCCATGGTGGCGCAAGGATATTTGACCCTGGCGCAAGGAAACTGACGCATTGATGCAGATGTGTCAGTTCCTTGTAAATCTGCCCCCAAGTTTCTTACAGACTTGGTATGATTGTTAGTGATGTAGGACTGGGTAAAGGGAAATGTTTAACTCTATACTGTAAATATATTAAATATGTTAACCCCAAAAATATCTACTTTTACCATGCTTTTCAAAGTGTTTTCTTTCTATAAAAAACAAGCATTGGCAATGCCAATCGGTGTCTCCTGGTTGTAAAGGATGGAATGTCTTGAGAATATACTAGAGATACTTTTCAATTTTTATTAGTATTCATGTGCATAATATATTATAAGTTATACACCAAACCAGTCCTAACTTACACAAAAGCCATCAAACCATGATTCAGTGGAGTATTGCCTCCAATGCTATCTTCGAAAACAGCTGAAGCTTTAGTTGTTTGTTGACCAGACCGATTGTTTAGAAAATACTCAGAGGCCTATTCACAGACTGCATTTTGTAGTACGTTTAGCAGTACTACAATAGTATTAATCAGTTAGTACAGAATGTTGTTCACTAACCTACATCTGGAGGTCTACGCCTCAGCCTTTCCTATCTGTTCTGCGCAGAGATCTCCGCCTTTGGGGAGCTCCGGATACACATGCCTACAGTTGAGTGATAAATGTGAGAGACGGGGGCAGTGGCAGCAAAAAAAGGAATCCTCTGTAGTAATAAGGAGGGGTTTAGGGAGGAATAAGAAGTGGTTAAGGGGTTGCTAAGGGGGGTAATAGAGTGGGATATATACCCACCCACAAAATAGTAAGAACATTACTGTTCACAAATTGCCCTTCTATAGTTACACTGCCAAAAAGGACCCAACCCAGTAGTACATGTACCTTTGCAAATGGTGGTTAGCCAGAAGTAGTAAAGTTAGTTCAAAGTATGAGTAAAATAAATTTACATGTGTAGAGTTACTCATGTGTAAATTTACCTTTGTGAGTACCCCCTAAGAGTGGGCTTTTTGTAATCCCCTTAATTGGATAGCTTTGTTGCCTACCTGACTTCTTGCCTCCTTATTCAATACATTTCCTTCCAGTTCTTTATTGAACCCACCCAGAGGAGAATTTTGGTTACACCGTCTTTAGATTTGTTGAATTTTAACCTTAAATAGCAACAGGCATGTTTTGATTGGATGGTATCCTCGTGTATTTTAACTCTCTGCTGATGATTTAATGGCTCTTCTCCTACCGAGAAGAGAATTTTGTTTTCACTATCTTTAGATTCAATGAGTTTTATTGTCTGCAACACTTGATTTTTCAGATCTCGCAAACCCTCCCATTTGAAGACAAAGCATGCAGTGTGCCATACATTAAAATAAACACCTCTTAATAATTATGATGAGCGGGGACATGTAGGCTGTTGGGGAGCAGAGAATAATTTCACTTTTGAATCCAGACGAGCTAAAGAGTGAGACACATGCTTTCCTTAATTTCAGCTGGGGGTGCAGGTTGGACGCATTGGCACCCATTTTTGGGGACCAGCAATTATTTTTCATAATCAGACTTTGACCCAGAGCAAGAGAGAAAAAAACCAGAAAAGGTGGGAAGGAGGAGGAGCAGAAAACCGTGGAAAAGAAAGAAAGCACGGATGGAAGAGACCCTGAAAGTGTAAGACAAAGGAGCAGGGAGTGTCTGGTGGGAGAGTATAGGTGCATGAGGTGAAATCAAGATTATTCAGCCTTGTTAGTCAGCACTCCAGACAGTGGCAGCACAAATACACATTCTGTACCCTGTGGCTGCTGATGGTTGTATTGCATATCACATTTACTACAAGAGTGAAGCCTACATATCCTTGTACTGCTTTCAGTACACCCCACTGCAAACTTCTGATGATAAGCGTGCAGGCATTCGAAGTTCGATACATCTCTGAACAGAGCATAGAAGAAAAACAAATACTTGGATTACTTACCTGTAATCCTCATTACTCCAATTTTTCCTTACTCATCTCATTACTTACTTCATGAGGTAATGTGTCCTTTCCCTCTGTGGAGTGTTTGCTTCCCAAAGCTGTCTTTTGTTTCCCTAGCTTGAAACCTTTTCATAAATCTCCTCCTCCCCTCACCTCTTCCTGTTCAAAATACCCAAGAAAAAAAAGGCTGAGTAAGGAGGAAGGGGTGAGGGAGAGTCATAAGTAATGGGATGAGTAAGGAAGAATCGGAGTAATGAAGATTTCTGGTAACTAATCTAGGCATTATCTCCTCATGTAATGCAGTGATTCAACCGCAGAGCACCAGCACATGTACAAGTGATCTGTCTGGAGCTTGCAAGCAAACCCATTACTTATCTGCTGTGGGCTCCTGGTGAGTTGAAGTTGAGCCGTCCAACTTAGGGAGTCTCTTTCCTGTGCCACCATGAGGGTAGAAACAAGGTCTTTCCGTATCAGAGATCTGACGTGCGTTGGTGCCATCTTGGACTTCTATATTCAACCCAATTAATGATGGCACCCCGTATTGCAGCTCCAGCATTAACCCAGGCCTCGATGGTGCGTTTTCTGTTCCTGTTTCCCTCCTTTGCTTCCAGGGCATATTTTACTATTTTAGGGAGGTTGATGATAGGAACTTTGTGTTGCTTTAGCTGCTTCTCCTGGGGATGCTAGTCCTGTACGTGATTTTTCAGATGTTTTTCCTGGCCGTCTAGGATTCCTCAATATTTTTCCAGTGTTTCATGTCTAATCCTGATTTTTATCTCCTCAGCAGACATTTATTTCTAAGAACACTTGCCTGCTGCTGTGTTATTCCATCATTTGGTACTGTGACTGCAAAAAGGAATCACTCCTACCTTGAGGTCAAGTAATATAAGATTTAAAGATAGCTGTTGAATCCAGCTCTTGACACGTCTTTCCCTTCCTCATCTCAATCCTTACTCCAGGAGGTTTGCGAGGGAAACCCCTTTGTCGGGTATAAATAAGAAAAACATTATTAATTCATAGTACATGAAAAGTAGAAAGACTAAATCTGCCCCCTTCCTTTCTCTTTTATTGGAGCCTAGAATAAGATCTGAACCAAATCGTAACTCAGAACCCTGAGCAACGTGTAACCTATAATGTAAAATAAAGGTGAAGGGGAAGCCTATGTGGCAGCTTTATAAATATCTTAAATAGAAACTCCAGCCCACTAAGGCCAGGACTTGGCCATTCTCCTGGAAAAAATGTGCCTTCTCTGTTTGGGGAGTCTCCTTCACACAATCGTGCTATGCTGAGCAAATTACCATTCTTACCCATCTTGCCAAGGTAGATGTGGATGGTCCCTCCCCTTAACACGGCCACAATTAACACATTTCAAATACTCTGCTGAGCTTGTGAGGTAAATCTTTACAGTGCATACCACATCTAAAAGAAGAATCAAAGGTTCTGTGGAGGAATCTGATTTTAGAGAGGAGAGTATAATGTCCTGATTTCTGTGGAACGTCAAATTTATCTTGGGAAGTATTAGACCTGTCAGCCTTAGGGTGGGGCTCCCCTAACATTTTTGCCTTCACCCTCCTATGTTGCTAAATTTGTTTTTTGCTGGCTTTAAGTCTCAGGACTCTGATAACCAGCGCTAAAATACTTGTGCTCTCTCTCTAAAACATGGTAAAATTAGCTTACACCTGATTGGAATATTTAATATACTTATAAGTTCCTAGATCAGTGGTATACCATATACTCAGGGCCAGTGAATGAAATGCTACTTGTGGGACTGCAGCACGTATTGTGCCACCCACTTAAGTAGCCCCTTTAAAACATGTCCTAGTCCTTCCATTTCAGTGTTTATGGCGTTTTCTACTGCCAATTCGACTTGGCAATATAACTCCCTTGCCAATCCTTAAACTCTCCTTTCATAGCATATAGGTTAATCCAAAGGAAGGCCCCAGGTAGCACACAGGGCAGGGTTTAATGTAATTAAAAGGTTGGACATGTACTTTTAAGGTTTACATTTCCTAATAGTGGAAAACTCCTAAATTCATTTTTCACTACTACGAGGCCTACCTCTCCCAAAGGGTAGCGTTGGGTTACCTTTTTATATTTATTACGTGCTATCTTTTGATTGGGAACAGGTAAACATTTTGTTTTTGGTGTCTGAGAAATCGTAATTAAAAATCCTTTTTAGGGGTAAAATCGGATTTTAAGTTACACTTTTGAAAATGCCACTTTTAGAAAGTTGGCAGTTTCCTGCCCTAACTATTTGGTGCCTGCAGCATGTTTCTGGGTCACATGACTGGATGTAGCTGACAGTTGGACTTTGTTATTTCCTCCCAGACAGCTACACAATAGAGGGATTGGGTGTGCCTTAATGGGCCGTCAACTGATAGGATGGGGGGGGGGGGGGCATAGCTAGGCACACCCCACTTATACTCTGCCTTCACACAGAGGACTTGTTCCCCTGCATTGCCCATGCAGACAGCCAGGGCAGAGGAGTCAGGAAACTTCAAGCATTTTAAAAGGAATTCTCTAGAAACTTCTCCTACTTCAAAGGAGGCACCAGATATAAACATAGGACCCTTTGACCCTTTGTTCAGTACACCTCTGGACCTCTGGAAGACTCAGTAGTCGCCCCCGTCCCTGAGCCTTTTTTGGCCCCAGAGACCCCATTCCCTGGGGCTGTCTCACTTGCTGTGTCCCGGGAAGCTCACCCCTGGGACAAAGCAGTTTCCCAGTAGTTTCCCTGCCTGCACTGGCCCAGGCAGGGGAACTTCTGTTTGCATATGGGGAGGGGGGACACTCGGCCCACATCTCTGAGCCATCACAGGCCCCGGGGAGCCCCCCCCCCGGCAGAAATTATTGAATATGGGGAGGCGGGAGGGTGGCCCCCTCCCTGAGCCATCACAGGCCCCAATGTAGTATCAAATATGTCAATTGAGATGTCATCAGTGATGTCATAAATGACGTCATAGAACATGTCATCAGTCATGAAATATGTGAGGTCATAAGCAGTGCATGGTGGGGGCATAAGTTATAGTTAGCAGCTGATGAATTTCTGTAGTTTTTTTAGTTCAAAACATTAATGTTGTCACTGACATACTCACCTTACCATAACATTACTTTAACCTTTGTTTTTTCAGTGAATTTCTAAGGTTTTTTTAACGTAAAGTAATATTTTATTACTAGACGTAAAGAAAACCAGATCTTTTTATCACACTTAACTTTAATGTTACTTACACCTTTGGTTTTTCCAGTGAATTTCTATAGTTTTTTTAACATAAAGTAATATTTTATTACCATACGAAAAGCCAACGCCCACCGCGCACACCCTTTGGCCTTGCGAAGAGCGGGGGCGTTGGCCTCAGGGCCTGGCCATGACAAACCCCCTCACCGGGCCCTAGGTTTCTTAAAGGGGAGGGAGGCCAAGTAGTCCCCCTCCCCAAGCCTCATTAAGCCCAATAGGCCCTGGTGAAGTCATCCATCAGGACCATTCTTTTAAATTAAAGTGGAGGGGACTCCCTCCTCAAGCCTTATTAGGCCCTGGGGAAGCCATCTCCCAGGGCTTTTTTTCTGTTAAACGGGAGGGGCCCGCGGGCCCCCCTCCCTGAGCTTTATTAAGCCCTAGGCACCCCATCCCCCAGGGCCACTACTCAAAATAAGGGGGAGGGGGCCTCACAGCCCCCCTACCTGAACCACACTGGGCCTTGGGAACCCCATACCTAGGGCCATTTGTTAATTAAGCCTTGTTAGACCCTGGGTACCCCATCCCCTGGGCAGTTTCTTCTAGATAAAGGGGAGGGGGCCACGTGGCCACCCTCCCTGATCCTTGTTAGGCCCTGGGGACCCCATCCCCCTGGGCCACTACTAAAATCCCCCTCCCTGAGTCCTTTCTGGCCCAGGGGACCCCATCCACTGGCGCCCCATCATTAAAGGTGGGTGCCTTGGTGCTCACCCAGGGCACTCAGCATGAATTCGCCGTGGGCCACGGTGAGAGTCCCAAGGCCCCAGCGGCCCTAGCCAGCTTCCCACATGCAGCCTGAATTTCTCCTGCCCAGAGAGAGCCGCTATTAATGCTGCTCCAACCAGGTGGGAGAGATATATTGATCTGTTTACTTGCCCACACCAGTGCAGGCAAGGAAACAGATCAAACGTTTGCTCCCAGCTGGTGGGACCATTTTGAAAGCTCCCGCCTACTGCGAGCAGGCTTTGTATTTGCTTACGCTTGGCGGGAGATTAAAAAATGCTCTTGCCAAGCGGAAGCACACATAAGTTTCCCTGCCCATGCTGGTACGGGCATGGAAACTGCTATGTCGTGGGGTGGGCTCCCAGAGACATAGCTAGTGAGCCGGCTCCAGGGCATGGGGTCCACGGGGACATTATTGGCTATGGGAATGGGGCCGCATGGCCCGCTCCCCTTTATGACATATTTTGGCCCCGGAGGTGGGCTCCCTGGGGCCTGTGATGGCTAGGGGACGGGGGTCGCATGCCCCTCCCATTAATAAAACAAAGTGGCCCGACCACCATTTCCTCTGCTTGGCCCACAAAGGATTGCATAACTTAGGCCCTGAATTTTTTGAAACAGCCTTCAAAATATACAAGCCCAATAGAGAACTCAGATCGGCCAATGCCAACCTATTAGCTGTTCCGACATTCAAAAAGATGCAATGGGGTGGTAGTGGTATAATCCTAAACACTATCAAACTCTGGAACAGCCTCCCATCCCACCTCAGAGCTATTCCTTCATTAGCAACTTTTAGGAAGGAGATAAAAACCTGGCTATTTAACATCTAAAGCTTCTACTAACCGGCCTCTTCTGACAGCGCAAAGACACCTTTGGCATTCGCATTCTTTAAAAATTTCCTAACATAACATAACATTTCTTTTTTTTACAAACCTGCTGAATTGTGTCAATTTTTGCCAATTTTGTTTGCTTTTTGGCATCGGGGGGAAGCCTTTCTGGGTGTCCCCTAAAGGGCCTAGGGGCTCAGGGTATCCCTACCCTCAGCCGAGGCCCGTGCAGGTAAGAGCAGTGGGGGCTGGGTGGGGGGGATTTTGATGGACGTTGACGATGGGAAATTAAATAAATAATTAATTTTCCTCGTCATCATCCGTCAAAATACCCCCCCACCCGGCCCCACCGCTCTTACCTACACGGGCCATGGCTTCCGACCCTGCCACCTTATATTAATTTTTACATTTTCAGGACAGGGGACTAAGTCCCTGAGTCATCTAATAGCTACCAGCAACATTTTTCTCATGTTGCTGGCAGCCAATTAGAGCGCTCGCTCCTGATGAAGTCTGTCTCCCACAGGAATGAAAAGGCCCAAGGGAAAAAATTCTCTGGGCTACTCAGAACACTCTATTTTTTTAAATTGAGTTCGAGGAACTCTCGCAAGAATCCCTCAAGTGCAACGTCCAGATAACTATATTTTTTTGCACTTTAATATATCAAATACTCCTGAACAAATTTACAACAAATCACAAAAAGCGCAATCTGCGCACCAAGATCTAGCCTCCTGCCAAATTTGGTGTAATTCAATTCAGCAGTTTTTGCTGTATCCTGTCTTAAAGAAGTCTACGGAAAATGCATGGGGATTTTGCGTTTTGGGACCTTCCTTTTTTCTCAACCGTTGCTTGATGGATCACCATGAAACTTTCAAGGAAGGAGCTGAGGTGGATGAATGTCTTGTTTTTTAAAAGTTATGTGAAGATTCGTCAAACTGGGCCAAAATTATTAGCAAACCAACAAATGCTCTTTTTTAGAAAAGCAGACCTAACTATAACTACCTAGTGGCAACCGCCTCTAGGTATTATATATATATATATATATATATATATATATATATATATATATATATATATATATATATATATATATTCACTGAAAAAACCATAGGTTTCAGGGGCGTTATAGTTAGTTGGACATTTCACTCGTACAAAACCATAGAAATTCCCCGTTATAGTTAGTTCAGCTAACTATAACTCGCGCGCCCGCAATGCACTGCTGATGACGTCACATATTACATCACTTATGACATGGTCAGTGACATCACTCATGACATCACTGATGACATCTCAAATGACATCACTGATGACATCATCCTTGTGATAGAGTGGCAGACCTCCTCTCACCCTAATATAACCTTTGATACACACACTCAAAAATACAAACTAACATTTTCAAAACAATGGACATACCAATACCAGTTACAACACACCTATTCAGTAATTCCAAGATCTACACACACATCCACTCATTCACCAACAGTCCCTATACAGTCACTCATACATGTACTCACTCATCATATGTACTCATACACCTACACATCCTGTTACACACCGCCACTCATCCATAGAGTTACTCACACACATAGTCACACATGCAAACAAAGTATCAAACATCCATTTACTTGCATATACAGTTATACACACACTACCACACTTACTTCTACAGAAACTTACACATACTTACTCTCTTAAACAATCACTTATAGAAACACCTACTTATTTGTACAGGAACTCTTCCAATCTCTCACTCTCACATATACTCACTTATATACACCAATACTCACATATACTAGTTTAAAACATATGTAGTTACTCATAAAGACACTATTGAGACAGTCATTCACTCACTAACACACCCATACACATACTCATCCACCTATACAGTCCTGCACACATGCTGTCTTCAACACATACAAACAGTGAGTCACTCATTCATGCATCTATGCACTAAGTAATACCCCCTACCGAACCATACAGACACTCAGACACTCATACTGATACTCAAAACCAACTAATAACCCATATAGACACTCATGTAGCTACTCACCAACCCATGCAGCCACTTATACACAAAGTGAGAGACTGATACAGATATTTTCATATTTAAACATTACTCACTAACCCATGTATTCACTAACATACACTTAGTCAGTTATACAATCAATTTTACAAAAAAATCATCCATTTAGACACTTATATACCCATTTATTCTTCCATTGACCTTGAGATATACATATATAAAACATATTTAATTTTCAGAAAAACACACATTCACTGGATGATGTCATCAGTGATGTCATCAGTGATGTCATTTGAGATGTCATCAGTGATGTCATGAGTGATGTCACTGACCATGTCATGAGTGATGTAATATGTGACGTCATCAGCAGTGCATTGCAGGTGCGCGAGTTAAAGTTAGCTGAACTAACTATAACGGGGGAATTTCTATGGTTTTGTACGAGTGAAATGTCCAACTAACTATAACGCCCCTGAAACCTATGGTTTTTTCAGTGAATTTCTAAGGTTTTTAAATGCTAATTTCTAACTATAACGTGCCTGAAACCTATGGTTTTTTCTGTGAATTTCTAAGGTTTTTTAAATGCTAATTTCTAACTATAACGTGCCTGAAACCTATGGTTTTTTCAGTATATATATATATTTATTATACTATGTATACATGTGAAAATGTCTCAATCCCCTGTCTGCCTCGGTGGCATGGAAAAAATGGGTGGAACTGACGTCAGCACGCCGACGAGGTCCTCTTATGGCCCCGATGACGTCATACGGTGTCGCGAGCGGAGCCGTGCTCGTTGACGTGGGAGAGCTAGGAAAGAATTTCCGTGGAATGCTGGTGCAGGGGATATTCACCTAAGTGTTCAGGCTAGTCCTTTGGGAGCAACTGTTTATGTTGCCACTCCAGAAACCGAAACCAGTGATCCGAGGGCAGAGGCCCTGCAGATGGCACACGAGGTGGGGTGCCCAGTCGTGTGCACCGGCAGGGCAGCGAAGTGACAAGCACCACAACCCACAAAAAAGGTAACGAGGGCACTGAATAACACAGGATCTTCTCTTTGTATCTGGCAGGAACAACGAAGTTAAAATGCCCTAGTACCAAAATGTAGAATTAGTGCTACAACGGTCTTCAAGAGGACCTGCGATGCCGCTTCTGCCTCCCGTACCCTGGAGGCGGCACATGGGTCACGCGGTACGGTCATACTGCGGTGGGACGCACACTCGTTGACCTCTCATGGCACTGCTCCACACTTCAGGGAGGACGCTTTCCATTAGCTATGTTTTCTGATGACATGTCGCGCCGGCCCCGTCCAACAACAGAACTCCTTTAGATCCAAACAGACTCTTCCACTCTCTCACCGGAAGTGAAACCAGGCCACGCGGACACTTTCACAATACAACAGCCGGGAATGCACTTTTCGGTAAAAAAACCACATTCCTTCCTCCTAATTAATCAAATAAACGTCTCACTGAAGAACAGGGGCCAGCTTCGATCGGTAAACAGCCGTTACAACGACTTTTTTACTTTGCGATACCATTACAACGCATGCATTACCACGCATGCGTTGTACATCACAAAGTCATTACTACGCATTTTTAGAACGCATGGTCATTTACCACGCATGCCTTTACAATGAATCTTGTTGTAAAGGTATGTATGGTAAATGACCATGCGTTCTAAAACATGTAGATGATCCATGTCGTTGTAAGGAAACAGAGGCTGTTCCGTTTCCTCACAACGACGTGCACCGCCCTCAGAGATGACGTGAAGCAGGAATCATGAGGAGAGAGGAACCATGAGGAGTGAGAGGTAAGGGGGATTGGGCATGGGGTGGGGGTTTCTTTTCTATGGTTTAGGGTAGTGCAGTGGTGTTTGGGTGGTGTAGGGGTTGTGCTGGGGGTAGTGTTTTAGGGTTTAGGGTAGTGCAGTGGTGTTTGGGTAGTGTAGGGGGTTGTGCTGGGGGTAGTGCTTTAGGGTTTAGGGTAGTGCAGTAGTGTAGGGGGTCATGCTGGGGGTAGTGTTTTAGGGTTTAGGGTAGTGCAGTGGTGTATGGGTAGTGTAGGGGGTCGTGCTGGGATAGTGTTTTAGGGTTTAGGGTAGTGCAGTGGTGTTTGAGTAGTGTAGGGGGTCATGCTGGTGGTAGTGTTTTAGGGTTTAGGGTAGTGCAGTGGTGTTTGTGTAGCGTAGAGGGTCATGCTGGGGGTAGTGGTTTATGGTTTAGGGTAGTGCAGTGGTGTTTGGGTAGTGTAGGGGGTCGTGCTGGGGGTAGATTTAGGGTTTAGGGTAGTGCAGTGGTGTTTGGGTAGTGTAGGGAGTCGTGCTGGGGGTAGTGTTTTAGGGTTTAGGGTAGTGCAGTGGTGTTTGGGTAGTGTAGAGAGTCGTGCTGGTGGTAGTGTTTTAGGGTTTAGGGTAGTGCAGTTATGTTTGAGTAGTGTAGGGTGTCGTGCTGGGGGTAGTGTTTTAGGGTTTAGGGTAGTGCAGTGGTGTTTGGGTAGTGGAGGGGTAGTGTTTTAGGGTTTAGGGTAGTGCGCCCAACCAGCCACAATATCCGTGGACAAAGGGGATCCTGACTCTTTGGAACGCTCCGTCAATTGAATAATTTGGGTCAAGGGCCCTACCATGTCCAAGACCTATCAATTCCTTTCTTGGGATCCCTCATATACTTGGAGAAAAAGGTACATAGTTTCTCATCAATTTCAGGCGTGTGTGCCACCTTCCCCTTCAGTGAGGGCCTGGGGCATTCTCCTCATCCTATTCCTGACCTCCCTTTCAAGGGGTTGATGGATTTTCCCCACCACATACTCTGCCACTTTGGTGTCAGGTGTCCACTCTGCTGACCTAGGATGGTAAATTTGGGTAGGCTCAAACATGTCCGAGTGGACCCCGTCCCCAACCGGGGACTGAGAGGAGTGGGACTCTGGATGCCAGGGACGCCCCGAGTCCTTATCCTCATCGGAGGAGAAATCGTCCTCCGATACACCCTCTCCCTCTAAGGGAAACCCGCCGTCGGGGTCTACAATAGTGGTGACAGTGTCGCAATTTTCTCCGGGCCCTCCTCCTCCCGGTAGGGTGCATGTTTTAGCGTTGCCGCGCACTCTTGAGGAAGGTCTCCGTAAGTTTATCAAATCCTTCCAAGTGCCCCGCGTTATGCTTAACGGCCCTTTATTCCCCATCTGGGAGCTACTTGGACCCGCCACCACCAGATCTGGGTCACTGAACACCCCAGGGATGCTTTCGCCAACTTATCAACCTGATCCCTAAGAGGAGCCAGCGCCCTAGAAATAGCCAGAGAGAGGGCTTGGTCCACTGCTGGAGGGAGAAGTTGGGGGCCATTCCTCCTCCACTTCCTGGTAGGAGGAGTAAAAATGGTCTTCTGGAGAAGACATGATAGCAGAGGGTGTGAGCACAGAACAAATGCCCTTAAAATCCTTAAGACAGCCCCCTTGCCGGTGCTCCAACAGCTGGGCTTTCCCCGAAGCTGTTATAAGAATAGACTGAGGCACAATACCAATTACCACCACCAGGTGGCGCTGGTCACTAACGTGGCCGTTTGGGGAAATCACCGCGTAGCGGTGTCAAAATTAGGCGAGGGTTGGTCGGGAATCAAGCGGACCCTAAAGGAGTGACCGGATTCCCAAACGCGCATAAAGACCAGCGGGAGCGCTCGATGGAGCTGCCTCGCTCGGACCAGACGCGCCTGACAGGATCTCACCGCGCGCAGAGCACACAGCGGGAGAAACTGCGAGGGGGAGAACACGCTCGGGCAAGAGCCTGCTGCGCAGGGAATATGAAACAATACCAAGGCAATAATGCTAATAACGTGCACAAGAAACCGCTATACAAACAGCAACAGCGTCAGATTAAGCCAAGAATGTAAGGAATGCACTTAACTGACGCAGCAGTGAAGAAAGAGGAAGCGGAAGGACGTCACGATATTATATTCGATGGACTGTGATATGATTGGACTATAGTTGCCTTGGAGACTACCCCCCTAATGGTTCATGGGTTGTGTAGTCTTTTGTTTAATGATTGTTGTGTTATGTTTTCTTTGAACTGCTATGCAAATAAAGTGAGGAAAGATATGCATAATCCTCGCCTCCGTCCTGCCATAGAATTCATTAAACTTTATTTGATCTGATTTAGAAACATAGATCATAAAAGTGTACATAAAAACAGTAAATCCTCTTTCCTAATACAATACAGTGAGAATTAATTAAAACCAGTAGGTAAAAACGGGTGTTACAAAGCCCGGTTCAGAGTAACTTCAGGTTAACAGAATCGTAAAGTTCAATGTTTCGCAAGATCAATCTCATGTACTTCGTGCAAAATACGCAATAAGGGGTCCAAGTAAGATGTAACGCTCCAATACCTGACCAGTTTGCACTATATAAAACTGCAGAAAAACTAAAAATAAAAAGTGTTTTGCACACTTCTGTCATTGGGCTATATGTGGGCTACATCTGGGTGATATTTGTGCTACATTTGGGCTCTTTTTTCTCTGGTGGCCATCTTGGGAGATTTTATTTGTTATGAAGTTTCCTAATTTCGTCATTTACTGCAGTCTCCTCAGTAGGAAATGCTTTCAGTTTTTACTTTGATTCCATCAAGAAGGCATTCAGATGTGTCACACATTTGCTATAAATTCAGAATGTGAGCACTCTAGTTGTTCATTAGATCACTGTAGTAAAGCTACTGCTCACCAGGGAGTTAACTGGAAGTCTACTGCTGGTATTGAAAGTGATTGTTTCAGTCTGCATGTCAGAATTTTCTAATGAAATAGAAGAGGATTTGATATCTCACTTAAAACATGCCCTAAATTTTCTTTCTGCAGCACTAACCATAATTTCTATGGCAAAATGAACCCCCTCATTTTGTTCCTTTTTAAATTAAATGTTTTAAGTGTTACCAGTTTATTCCAATCAAGATGGCTTCAGGTGTGCCATACTTTTGTCATAAGTAAGACTGTTAGCGCTCTAGTTGTTCTTTAGAACACTCTGGGAAGCTGCAGTAGAACACAAAGGCATCAACTGACAGGCTGCTCCTGTTGAAATATAACAGGAAGATATTTGAGATCTCACTTAAAACATGTCCTAATTTTTCTTTCTACAGCACTAACCATAATTTCTATGACAAAATGAACCCCCTCATTTTGTTCCTTTTTAAATTAAATGTTTTAAGAGTTACCAGTTTATTCCAATCAAGATGGCTTCAGGTGTGCCATAATTTTGTCAAAAGTAAGAGTGTTAGCGCTCTAGTTGTTCTTTAGAACACTCTGGGAAGCTGCAGTAGAACACAAAGGCATCAACTGACAGGCTGCTCCTGTTGAAATATAACAGGAAGATATTTGAGATCACACTTGAAACATGTCCTAATTTTTCTTTCTACAGCACTAACCATAATTTCTATGACAAAATGAACCCCATCATTTTGTTCCTTTTTAAATTAAATGTTTTAAGTGTTACCAGTTTATTCCAATCAAGATGGCTTCAGGTGTGCCATACTTTTGTCATAAGTAAGGCTGTTAGCACTCTAGTTGTTCTTTAGAACACTCTGGGAAGCTGCAGTAGAACACAAAGGCATCAACTGACAGGCTGCTCCTGTTGAAATATAACAGGAAGATATTTGAGATCTCACTTAAAACATGTCCTAATTTTTCTTTCTACAGCACTAACCATAATTTCTATGGCAAAATGAACCCCGTCATTTTGTTCCTTTTTAAATTAAATGTTTTAAGTGTTACCAGTTTATTCCAATCAAGATGGCTTCAGGTGTGCCATACTTTTGTCATAAGTAAGACTGTTAGCTCTCTAGTTGTTCTTTAGAACACTCTGGGAAGCTGCAGTAGAACACAAAGGCATCAACTGACAGGCTGCTCCTGTTGAAATATAACAGGAAGATATTTGAGATCTCACTTAAAACATGTCCTAATTTTTCTTTCTACAGCACTAACCATCATTTCTATGACAAAATGAACCCCCTCATTTTGTTCCTTTTTAAATTAAATGTTTTAAGAGTTACCAGTTTATTCCAATCAAGATGGCTTCAGGTGTGCCATAATTTTGTCATAAGTAAGACTGTTAGCGCTCTAGTTGTTCTTTGAACACTCTTGGAAGCTGCAGTAGAACACAAAGGCATCAACTGACAGGCTGCTCCTGTTGAAATATAACAGGAAGATATTTGAGATCACACTTGAAACATGTCCTAATTTTTCTTTCTACAGCACTAACCATAATTTCTATGACAAAATGAACCCCATCATTTTGTTCCTTTTTAAATTAAATGTTTTAAGTGTTACCAGTTTATTCCAATCAAGATGGCTTCAGGTGTGCCATACTTTTGTCATAAGTAAGGCTGTTAGCACTCTAGTTGTTCTTTAGAACACTCTGGGAAGCTGCAGTAGAACACAAAGGAATCAACTGACAGTCTCTGCCCTTGTTGGATGTACATGTTTTACTGAGAATGTCAGACTTCATTCTCACATGACTGAGAAAGATAATGTGAATTTACAGAAAATATGCTCTCATTTTAGCTTCTGGAGCACCTTCCAAAACTGTATGGGACAAGCATGTGAAAATAGTTTTCTCTCAAACATGATTCATGATATCCCAGCAGAAGGTTTTTCACAGGGTAAAATCACCTTAGAACACACCACAATTCCTGAAATTAGTAAGGTACCATCAACAAATGAATTCTAATGTAACTAAAGTCTGTTATCACCCTTTATAGTTCTCCTTTTGGTAACCCTCAAAATCTTCGATTCACTACAATGCATTTCAGTGGGGTACTATCATTTATATTGGTCCCAAGATGGCTGCCAGCAATTTCAGGATGAAGTGCTGACAGCCAATCAGATCTCACGATGACATGTGTGGTTAGGCTCCGCCCAGATATATATGTGTTTTCTTTTTCAAATTTCTCAGGAACTACTGAACGGATTTACACCATTTAACCAAAAGGCATGACTCTGAACCAAGGGCTACCTTTTTGACAAATTTGGTGTAATTCCGTTCAGCAGTTCGGCTGTAGATGCGATGAAAGGTTCCTATGGAAAATTGCATGGGGAAAACACGTTTTGGGACCCCCCTTTTTTCTCAGCCCCCACTTGACGAATCCCCCCGAGACTTTCAGGATAGGAGCGGACCGGAGCACCCCACAAGTTTTGAAAATTTCGCGAAGATTCGTCAACCGGCGCCAAAGTTATTTCAAATAGAATGTTGCGGATTTCCTTTGGAAAATAGGTCCTAACTATAACTATCTACTGGCGACCGCCAGTAGATAATATATATATATATATATATTCACTGAAAAAACCGTAGGTTTCAGACATGTTATAGTTAGGAATTAGCATTTAAAAAACCTTTGAAATTCACTGAAAAAACCATAGGTTTCAGGCACGTTATAGTTAGAAATTTGCATTTAAAAAACCTTAGAAATTCACTGAAAAAACCATAAGGTTTTAGGGACAGTTATAGTTAGTTGGACATTGCACTCGTACAAAACCCGTGAAATTCCCCCGTTATAGTTAGTTCAGGTAACTATAACTCACGCCCCCGCTATAGGGACGTTATAGTTGGGCTGACATTTCACTCATACAAAAACTGAGAAATTGAGCAGTTATAGTTACCTGAACTAACTATAAATCAAGCCCCCACAATGCACTGCTGATGACGTCACATATTACATCACTCATGACATGGTCAGTGACATCACTGATGACATCACTGATGACATCTCAAATGACATCACTGATGACATCACTGATGACATCATCCAGTGACTGTGTGTTTGTGTAAAGTTTAAATATGTTTAATATATATAGGGAAAGGCGTATTGAAGAATGAGTGGGTGTATAAGTGTCTGAATGGATGATTTAGTAGGTGCGTGACTGAGTCTATAAGTGAGTGATTAAACGTATCTTACTGGATGCATGGGTGAGTGACTAAACTGTGTGAATGTCTGTATCCGTCTGTCTGTTGTTGTGTAAGCAGCTGCATGGGTTTCTGACTAGCTAAATGAGTGTCTATATGGGTTATGGATTGGTTCTCTGAGTATCTGTATGGGTGCCTCAGTGTTTGTGTGGGTGGGGTGAGTGTGACTCTGTGCATAGATGTGTGAGTGGGTGATTCACTGGGTGCGTGGTTTCAAGAGAGCGTCTATGATGGACTGTATGGGTGGGTGAGTGTGTGTATGGGTGTGTTAGTGATTGAATGTATATCTCAGTGGTACATGTGTGAGTAACTACATATGTGAAAGGCAGTATATATGTGTGTTGGAGTATATAAATGGCTATAAGTGAGAGTGTGTGATTGTGAGAGTGGCTATATGGATGAGTGTGTGCTTGCATCAGTGATTGCATAGGAGCGTAAGAATGTGCTAGTATTTTTATGAGTAAGTGAGCTGGTGTGTATAACTGTATAGGTGAGTAAATTGGAGTGTGATTAATTATTTGCATGACTGACTAGGTGTGTGAGTACCTCTATGGATGAGTTGCGTTGTGTGAGTGTTTATATAGGTGTATGAGTGCATATGATAGTCCTGTACTGAGTGACTGTAAGTATGAGTGACTGTACGGGTGAGTGAGTAGATGTGTGTGTGTAGACCTAAGAATCAGTGAGTGGGTATGTACTTATTGGTATTGGAGTGTGTATGGTTTTGAGAATGGCAGTCTGTAATTTAGAGTGGGTGTTTCAAAACTTATATTAGGTGTGAGAAGATGCATTAAATTCTCACATGGATGATGTCATCAGTGATGTCATCAGTGATGTCATTTGAGATGTCATCAGTGATGTCATCAGTGATGTCACTGACCATGTCATGAGTGATGTAATATGTGACGTCATCAGCAGTGCATTGCGGGGCGCGAGTTATAGTTACCTGAACTAACTATAACGGGTGAATTTCACGGGTTTTGTACGAGTGCAATGTCCAACTAACTATAACTGTCCCTAAAACCTTATGGTTTTTTCAGTGAATTTCTAAGGTTTTTTAAATGGAAATTTCTAACTATAACGTGCCTGAAACCTATGGTTTTTTCAGTGAATTTCAAAGGTTTTTTAAATGCTAATTTCTAACTATAACGTGTCTGAAACCTATGGTTTTTTCAGTGAATTTCAAAGGTTTTTTAAATGCTAATTCCTAACTATAACATGTCTGAAACCTACGGTTTTTTCAGTGAATTTCAAAGGTTTTGTAAATGACAATTTTTAAATGTATTAATTGTTATATTTATTTTTTTCATACTGATTTACTACATTTTTAGAAACATTTTTTTTACATATTTTATTTTTTAAATTACATTGTAATTACATTATACATTACAAAAAATACTTTCTCAGAATGAATTACTTTAGTTTAAATACTTTGCACATAGGCAATAGACTTTTAAGTACAGTAGTTACAGTTGTTGCAATGGGCAACACATTTTCAAACACAATGCAACATTCAGCTCAATGTGAATTTCTAGTTAAATGCAATTAGTTACTTTATGGATTACTTTTCTAACCACAGGACTGGATCCTAGATTCAGTCCTGGGACATCTCCTGTAAACAGTTGAGTAAAAGCATTTTGGTTACAGTAGTGATTTTTAAGGAATATTATTGTATTTTAAAAGTTGACACTTAGAAACTTTTTCTCATAGAATCACCAATGTTATCCTATGGAAGGAAATTCACTTAGCAGGTAAAAACTGTTATCGTTAATTTTTCTTACTCAGTGTTGGATCCTGGATCCAGCACTGGTGCATCTCCTGTAAACAGTTGAAAGAATGCGTTTAAGTCATACAGGCGATTTTTAAGGAATATTTGTAGTTTGTGAAAATCGACACTGAAACTTTTCAGCTGAAAACCAGACAATGGATTCCTATGGAAGAAAATATAAGTTACTGGTAAGTACTGTTAAAATTACTTTTCAGGGTCAGTGCTGGGCTAAAAGATGCAGCACTGAGGTCTCTCCTGATAACAGGTGAGTAAATCGGAATTCGTATTTCGGCTGATTTTAGAGGAATATTTTAAAGTTCCAAAACTCCACACTTAGAAGAATTTCCAAGTGAAACCAGTCAATGTTAGCCTATGGAAGGAAATTCAAGTTACTGGTAAGTACGGTTAAAATTACTTTTCAGGATTAGTACTGGGCTGAAAGATGCAGCACTGAGGTCTCTCCTGATAACAGGTGAGTAAATCCGAATTCGTAGTTCGGCAGATTTTAGAGGAATATTTGCACAATGGTGAAGGTAGGGGCGGGGCCTGAGGTGACATCTGTGCAAACGCGCCCCGTGGCGCGTTTTAAGTTGGGGGATTAAGTCCCCTTGAATCATGAGGGTCCCTAGGGGCCAACTAGCCCACCAGGAACCTCCAGTATGCACCAGGGGCTGCGTTGCAGAGACGTGTAGAGATTCCACACCCCTTTTACACCTCTCTGCAACGCAGCTCTGTGGCGCTTTCTGGATGTACCTGTTGGGCTAGTTGGCCCCCAGGGACCCTCAGGATTGAAGGGGATTTAATTCCCCATCTTAAAACGCGCCACGGGGCCTGTTTGCACACATGTCACCTGAAGCCCCGCCCTCCCTTCACCACTGTGCAAACGCGCCCCGTGGCGCGTTTTAAGTTGGGGGATTAAGTCCCCTTGAATCCTGAGGGTTCCTGGGGGCCAACTAGCCCACCATGTACCTCCAAAAGCGCCACAGAGCTGCGTTGCAGAGAGGTGTATAAAGGGGCGTGGCCTCTGTACACCTCTCTGCAACGCAGCCCCTGGCGCATACTGGAGGTTCCTGGTGGGCTAGTTGGCCCCCAGGGACCCCCAGTATTCAAGGGGAATTGCTTCCCCATCTGCAAACGCGCCAGGGGCGCGTTTGCAGAGTGGTGAAGGAAGGGGCGGGGCCTGCGGGCCGATCGTTTTTTTGTTGTTTTTTTTCCCTGAAGGGGGGCTGTGTGGCCCCCTTCCTTTTTCTTATTTTGGGCCCTGGGGACCCCATCCCCCAGGGCCTTACCCCCTTTTTTTTTTTTAATTAAAATTAAACTGGAAGGGGGCCGCGTGGCCCCCCTCCCCTGGCCGAAAACTGCCCCGTGGACCCCATCCCCCGGGGCATGGCCACACTTTAACATTCCTTTTTAAGGAGGGGGGCTGCGTGGCCCCCCCTCAAGCCTCCTTTTGCCCCGGGGACCCCATCCCCCGGGGCAAGCCTTTTTTTTAAATAATTTCTGGGGAGGGGGGCCACGTGGCCCCCTCCCGGAGCCACTTATGGCCCCGGGGACCCCATCCCCCGGGGCCTGGCCTCTGGTTGGGGACTGTGGGGGGTCCCCAAACCCCCACAGTCCCGCCGGCTCCCCGTGTCCTAAGGGAGCCGGCATTGCTTTTCCACACGGGGAGCAGCTAACATGCTGCTCCCCGTGTGGAAAGCAATTGTCTTGGATATGGAGCGAGAGCAGGTTTCCTGCTCTCTCTCCAATATCCAAAGCAGTTTGCAATGACAGGACGGGAGCCGCGAGGCTCCCGTCCTGTCATTGCAAACAGCAGTGTCCCGGGGGTAGGCACCCCGGGACACTGCAGGAGCCGGCCCTGGGGGGTGGCGGTCCCCAGGGCCACCACAGGCTCCAGGAGTGGGGCCGCGCGGCCCCCCTCCCCACATCAGCAAAGCCCCGGGGAGGTGGTGGTCCCCGGGGCTTCGGGGGTCCAAAACGGACCCCCATTTTAATTTGTTAGTGCCCCGGGGGAGGTGGCGGTCCCCGGGGTGTGTGGGGGGGCTCAAGCCCCCCCACACAGGAAAAAGTAAAAAAAAAAAGAAGCCCCGGGGAGGTGGTGGTCCCCGGGGCTGCGGGAGGGCTCAGAGCCCTCCCGCACCATTTTAAAAAGAAAGCCCCGGGGGTGGCGGTCCCCGGGCTTGGGGGGCCCTTGAGGCCCCCATACATAAATGTAACCCTCCCACCATGCCCCCGGGACTTGGGCCACCCGGGGGCAAAATACAATCGCAAGCGCGGGAGACCGCCCTTCGATTTTTTTCGGCAGGATTCGCGGTCCCTGAGCGCCTCCTGACGATTTAAAAAAAAATAAAAATGCTTTTTCTGCCCAGGGGTCCTTGTGGGACCCCTGAGCAGACCTAGGGGGTCAGGGTGTTTCTACCCTGCCCCCTTTGTGCGCTTTGCGCACTTTTTACTGCTTTCTTGTTCCTCGGTTCTACCGAGGGACAAGATGGCTGCCAACACTTCCTGGTTTGGAGTGTTGACAGCCAATTAGCAGACAGCTCGTGATCGGGAGGGTGCGCGAATCCGACGCGGCCATAGATATATATGTACTTTTACTTTTGATTTTCTCAGCAACTACTGAACGGATTTACACCATTTAACAAAAAGGGTTCTTTCTGAACCAAGAACTACCTCTTTGCCAAATTTGGTGTAATTCCGTTCAGCAGTTCAGGCTGTAGCCGTGTCTAAAGTTTCCTATGGGAAATTGATTTTTTACTCTTATTTTTTTAATTTCTCCGCAACTACTGAACGGATTTACACCATTTAACAAAAGGGTTCTTTCTGAACCAAGAACTACCTCTTTGCCAAATTTGGTGTAATTCCGTTCAGCAGTTCGGGCTGTAGCCGTGTCTAAAGTTTCCTATGGGAAAATGAATGGGGAAAACACGTTTTGGTTTTTTCTCGGCCCCCGCTTGACGAATGACCCTGAGACTTTCAGGGTAGGAGCGGACCGGAGCGGGCCATAAAGTTTGAAAATTTCGCGAACATTCGTCAACCGACGCAAGAGTTATTTCAAATAGAATGTCGCGGATTTCCTATGGAAAATAGGTCCTAACTATAACTATCTACTGGCGACCGCCAGTAGATAATATATATATATATAGATAGAGATAGATAGATAGATAGATAGATAGATAGATAGATAGATAGATGAATATATATATGTATATATATTCACTTAAAAAACCAAAGGTTACAGGCACGCTAGAGTTAGGAAATAGAATATAAAAAAAATAGAAATTCACTGAAAAAGGGACATCATATTTAGGATCAGATTTTACTCACACAGAACCATATAAATTCAGCAGTTATATTTACCTGAGCTAGCTATAACTTATGCCGCTGCTGCAGTGCACTGCCTATGACCTCACATATTACATCACTCATGACATGGTCAGTGACATCACTCATGACATCACTGATTACATCATCAAGTGAGTGTAAGTGTTTTAAGAGTTTATGGGTGCTAAAGATATATACTAACCTATTACAAAAGTTAGATTAGTATACTAGTTGTACTACTAATGAGTGATACTATCTCTAATGTGTGATCTGATAGGGTGTGTGACAGTATCAGTGTGTGAGTGGATTTGTGAGTGGCTGTATGGGTGTGTGAGTGCTTGGATAAGTGACTGTATGGGTGAGTGAGTGTATTTCTGACTAGGTCTGTAGGTGTGTGAGTCATTGTGTGAGTCGTGGTTGTATGGGTGTGTGAGTGGCTATCTGAATGGTTGCATGGGTGTGTGGTTTTTAACTAGCAGTCATGTTTGCAGAGTGGTGGGTCAGAGTCGACCTAATTGAAGAGCCGCTGTTACTATGGCGTGCTTGCTGCCGGCATCTAGCCCCCCTATCCAATTGAGTGATCGCGAACGCGCTTCATATCATTCCCCTTACTAGGAAGTGGACGACCGACACCAGTCCTAACTCTCCAACTTCTTCCATGCAATCTGTTACATTTTCAACCCGGGTGTGATCCTGCCCCCGTGGCTCATCCGTGATGCTCCTCTTTGGACATTAGGCAAATGTATTCAGGCATGCTAATGTAAATGTCCTGATGATGATCCTAATATGCTTAAAAAGGATCGAAATCCATCGACTTAATGTACACCATATACACTTTTCTACTAAATATTGTTTACGTGTATTGGTGTCCCACCATATTTTGTTTGTAATATCGGAATGTGCTACATACAAACAAACCACTCTGCCCGAGCCTTTTCTGCTACTTGTTGTTCATTTTATCTGTTAAGTAGGATGCAGGCTTGCGTCCCACTTTAATGTTCTGTGTTCACATTTTTTTTTAAATATAATTGAATATTAAAAATCACTGACCGGCTGGACAGCTTCAAATATAGTACTGATTGAGCCTATATTTATCGCTTCTGTATATTATTTTCGTTTAGGGACCACTGTGTTCAAAACTGGGTTTGACCAGGGCACCCACAGTAGAGGCCTGGCCACAGGAGATGGGGTCCCCGGGGCCGAAATTGGCCCGGGAGGGGGGCCGCATAGCACCCTCCAATTGTTTTTTAAAAAAATGTAAAAGGCTGGTTACCGGGGGTTGGGGTCCCCGGGACTGAAATTGGCCAAGGGGAGGCCACAGGCGCCCCCTTCCCTTCTAATTTTTTTTTAAAAAGAAAAAGCTACTGGCACGATGCCAGAGGGCACCCCCTTTCTGCAGCACTCTGCATCATGCCTACTGGCACTGTCCTGGTTGGGGATGAAGTCTCCTTGGCTGCTGAAGGTCCTTGGGGTACAACAAGACCTCCTGTTACCTCCAGTAAGTCCCACACAGTGGGATTGCTGAGAGGTGTTCAGAGGCCATGCCCCCTTTCTCCACCACTGTGCAAATGCACCTCTCAGTGCACTGCTGGTGGGAGGATGAAGTCCCCTTGGCTGCTGAGGGTCCATGGGGTCATCAAGACCTCCTGTTACATCCAGTAAGTCTCACACATTGGAAATGCTGAGAGGTGTTCGTAGGCCATATCCCCTTATTCCACCACTCTGCAAATGCATCTCTTGACGCACTGCTGGGGGAGATGAAGTCCCCTTGGATGCTGAGGGTCCTTGGGGGCCAACAACCCCTCCTGTTAGCTCAAGTAAGTCCGACGGAGCACAATTGCTGAGAGGACTTTGGAGGCCATGCCCCCTTTCTCCACCACTCTTTAAATGTGCCTCCAGGTATACTGCTGGTTGGGGGATGAAGTCCCCTTGGCTACTGAGGGTCCTTGGGGGCCAGGAAACTCTTCTGTTACCTCCAGTAAGTCCAAGACAGCGGGATTGCTGAGAGCTGCTACTAGTTAAAAATCCATAGAAATTCACTGAAAAAAAGCAAAGGTTACAGGGACATTATAGTTAGGAATTAGCATTTAAAAAACCTTTGAAATTCAATAAAAAAACAAAGGTTACAGGGACGTTATAGTTCAGAAATGTAATAAAAAAGAACCCTAGAAATTCATTGGAAAAAACAAAGTTTACAGGTTTGAGTGATGTAATATGTGAGGTCATAAGCAGTGCATTGCTGGGGGCATGAGTTGTAGTAAGCTCAGCTAACTATCACTGCTGAATTTTACTGGTTGTGTACAAGTGAAACCTGAGCCTAACTATAACATCCCTGTAACTGTTGGTTTTATATATATATATTACCTACTGGCAGTCACCAGTAGGTAGTTATAGTTAGGACCTAGTTTCCATAGGAAAACTATTTTTTTGACTTGCCTATAAATTTGGCGTCATTTGACCAATCTGCATGAAACGTTCCCCAAAAAGTGTCATAGTAGATCATGTGCGTCATAGAAAGTTTGGGGCTGATTGATGCAGTAGGGACCGAGGAATAGGGGTGCAAAATAAGGGTACGCTTGTAATGTTACTACCCATAGGAACGTGTTGTTGAACCTGCAGCCCAAACCACTGGACGGAATTACACCAAATTTGGCAGAAAGGTAGATGTTTTTAGGCAGATTGTGCTTTTTGCTATTTAGTGCTAATCTGTTCAGTAGTTTTTGAGAAATTAAAACCAAACAATATAGTGATATCTCTGGCCGCCGACATTTCACAACGGTTTCGCGGTGATTGCGGTTAAATTGCGACGATTTCCTGGTAAATTGTGAATGCGCGTGCCAACGGGTATGCTCTGATTGGCTGGCCACAACCTGAACAGAAAGTTGCGGCCGCCATTTTATCGAACTGGAACGGTTTCCGGGGCTGAAAATTTCTGTGAAAGCTAACATAAGGGATCAGGGTGGACTTACTCTGATCACTTGTTCAAGAAATGGGGGTGTTAGTGACACAAGTTATGTGTCCAAAATTGATGTTTTTGACCATGTGTGATATTCGCGAGGATGCCGCGATCACCAGCGTGGCACCGTGTACCATTGCAGGGACATCACGACTATTGCAATGTCTTCGTGAGCATTGGTGGAAATATAAAAAATATATATATTTGTACACACTCACCGGTCATTTTCACAGACTCATGTACATACTCTCAAACTCACTCAGACACTTATACACCCATTGACATACCCACTCACACAGTTATACATCCGGTCACATACCAAGTCAGATACTTATGCACCTACTCACATACCCATTCAGGTACTCATGCATCCACTTAGAGACTCACTTGGCGAGTGATGCACCCTTGTACAGACCCACTCAGAGACTCACACACCTATTTAGAGACCCACTCATAGACTCATGCGCACAGTCTCATACCCACTTAGAGATTCTTACACCCACTCACAGACCCACTCAGATAATCATGCACACACTTACAGACTTGCTCTGAGAGTCACGCACCCATGAACAGACCCGCTCAGAGACTAATGCACCCACTTTCAGACCCACTCACATACTCATGTATGTACTCACAGACCCACTGAGACACTCACACACCCACTGACAGTCCTACTGAGACACTCATACACCCAGTCATAGATCCATTCAGACACTCATACACTCATACATTGCACTCAGTCAAAGACTCAGAGACTCACACACCCACTCACAGACTCACTCATATATACATGCAACCACTCACTCATCCACTCAAAGACTAATGCATCCACTCACAGATCCACTAAGACACTCGCCCTCCCAGTCACAGACCCACTCAGACACTCATGCATGCACCCTTTACTCACCCACTCAGAGACTTATGCTCTCACTCACAGACCCATTGAGACACTCATACACTCACTCACAGGCCCACTCAGACACTCATACTCCCACTCACAGACCCACTCAGACACTCACATACCCATACAGTCACTCACACACCCACTCACACAGCCACTCTGAGACTTATGCACCCAGTCACTATAATATACTCAGACACTGACACACCCACTCACAGTCCCACCCAGAGATCCATGCACCTATTCACAGAACCACTCAGACACTCACACTCCCACTATTATTGACCTACTGAGAGACTCATGCACTCACTCACAGACTCACTCAGACAGTCATGCACCCACTCACTCACTCTCTCAGACACCCACTTAGATACTCATGTATTGACTCACAGATGCAGTCAGACAGTCATATACTTACAAATGCACAAAGACACTCATACACCTACTCACAGATCAACTGAGAGACGCGTGCAACCAATCACAGACCAATTGAGACACTGATGCATCCACTCATAGATGCTCTGAGACAGTCACGTTGTTTGTGACATTTTACTCGTACAAGACCAGAGAAATTCAGCAATTATAGTTACCTGAGCTAGCTATAACTCACGCCCCCTAAATGCACTGCTTATGACCTCACATATTACATCACTCATGACATAGTCAGTGACATCACTGATTACATCACTCATGACATCTGAAATGGCATCACTGATGACTTCATCCAGAGAAACACTGACACACCCACTTACACCCCCATAAAACATGCCATACACCCACTTACACACAATCACTTACAAACTCATTCACAGAACCCATACAAACAGTCACACATCTTGTCACTCATCCATACAGCTAGTAACACATCAACTCACCCACTAACAGAACCACTAAGTCACATACACAGCTACTCATGCACCTAGTCACTTACCAATACAGCCAATCACAGAGACATAGACACACTTACACACCCACTCATATAACCATACAGCTAATGACAGTAAATGAATTAACCGCACACCTACTCACACACCTACTCACTCACCCATAGTCACACATACAACCACTAAGTCACACATACAATTACTCACACAGCCACTCAGTTACACATACATATACTAATACATATACTCACTCAACTATACCGTGACTGAAAGAACCACATACTCTCCCATACAACCTCTCTCATACACATTCACCCATACAAAACCACTCAAACACCCATTCGCTCACACATACAGCCACTTACACACCCATTGATACACATTGAGATGGACACTTATGTACCTTTCACTCGCAAATACAGACATTTATGCATCTGCTCAGACACCCATTCAGCCACTCATGCACCCTCTCATTCACCATTTACAACCATTGGCACACCAACTCAATCAACTATACAGATATTCACTCAGCCACTCACTTACTCATACACGCACTGACACACCCATTCACTCACCTATACAAAAACTCGCACACCCACTATCTCATATATACAGTCTCTTATATACCCAGTCACTCTTCTATACATCACTTACACAACCACTCACTTACCCATACAGGCACTTTCACAACGAGTTACCTTAGTATATATGTATAGCACTCAGTAACTTTTAGAAAACGCTCACAATCACTGGATGATGTCATCAGTGATGTCATTTGAGATGTCATCAGTGATGTCACTGCCCATGTCATGAGTGATGTAATATGTGAGGTCATAAGCAGTGCATTGTGGGGGCTTGATTTATAGTTAGTTCAGGTAACTATAACTGCTCAATTTCTCAGTTTTTGTATGAGTGAAATGTCAGCCCAACTATAACGTCCCTGTAACCTTTGTTTTTTTCAATATATATATATATATATATATATGTATATATATATATATATATACATACACCCACATACACACACGCACACACACCCATAACACATTCAAAATGTATACTTATCTGTTGAAATGATCATTTGCGCACCACTTTCACATTACTGTAAGCCATACTTGTAACTCACATTTATACTTACGCACCACCTTACACAGTCTTGTCACCTTGCTCACCACACTACATTAATTATAACTCGCCACAGTACCAGATACTGTGTTCTGGCAAACAATATCATTTCTGATGTCATAAGTGTTTTAATTACTGCATTGATTTCACATGCTATAACTTAGGTAATATTCAAGGGTATAGATAGTGCATGGAGAAGGGGCAAGGTATAGTTAATGCAGTGTGGCGTACAGGGAAGTTTAGTCTAGTGGACTGACACAGAATGCAGTCTTGCAAAGTGAAATAGCATACAGTCAATTGTACAGTTCATTAGTGTATAGTACATTTCAGTACAATGAAATGGCGTAGAGTGTAGTAGCGGACACTGCAATAGCGTACACTCCACTAGTGTACCATCAAGTGGGCCATAGTGAAATAGCATATAGTGGAATTGCGTAAATTGGATTTGGGTACAGTGGAATAGTGTAGAGTTGCGAGCATGACATTTTAGGGGTGTCCTGTAAACTGGCATACACGAAGTGTAATAGAATACAGTGGGGAACAGTATAATAGCATAGAGTATAGTGGTGTACATTGCAATGGCATACAGTGCAGTTGGGTGGAATAGAGTGAAGTAAGGTACAGTGGATTATCATAGAATCGGAACATAGTTCCCTTGGGGAAAACAAAGTATAAATCGGATATAAGGTGCAGGATAGAGGTATCCTGACCCCATGGAACTGATGGAGGGGTCTGTGAGGGACCCCTCATGGGCAAGTGTTGGACTTGGCCCTTTTTGGCAGGTTCACCCCTAAACTTTTTGCCTTGTCTGTAACCTGGTGTTGGTGATTTTAGGCCTCTGAGCACTTTCGCACTGTGGTCCAGTGGAGAGTGCGTGCGCTCTCTGTGTGCTTGTGGTGAGATTGGCCTGCCCTCCCATAGGAATGCATGGGGGATAAGTGTGTCCATGGTAATTCCTGGTATGAGAGGAGCAGTGTGGTCAAGTCTGGTATGTATGAATTTGTGAGAATAAATGCTGCCAATGGTGTGCGCAGATTTATTGTGACTGATGTACAAATACCACTTTTGGAAGTTGGCATTTATGTGTGCTCTGTGTCTGCCTGCCTGATGTGAATTGCATGTCTGGCTTGTGAGTGACAGGGGCTGGGAGGTGTGTGTGGCTCCAGGAGGGGCAGGGTGAGTCAGCGCAGGGCTGAATAGGGAGATCTGCATGTAGATGGGAGGGAGGAGTTGCACCTGGGACCTGAATAGGACTGTGCCTTCCCTCCACAATGCTGGCTCCGCCCCCTGTGGTGCGTCTAATCACTGAGCCCCCACCTGACAAAGGAGAGAGGAGCTGAGCAAAACAAAGTGCTCCAAAGCTCACCCAAACCAGTTGCGTCTGGTTTTTCCCCAGCCCTGTGCTGTGTCACAAAGGGAAGATGCTGTATAAAAGAAAGGGCTGTGACCCCATGAAAATGTTCAGTTTTCAGTTCTGTTCCTGCTGGGGCATGCTGCTGCTGGGGCCCAGGGGGGCTGCCAGGAGGGCCCTGCATTGCCCTTACTCTCTACAGGACCTTTTGCTTAATTCCTTCACCTAAGGACTGATGCCTTTTTACTGAAGGACCTGTGCTTGCTACTGGAGCAGAGCGCTTTTATTTTGCAGGAGGAGCGCTTCTTTTTTTTTTTATTTGCAGCGCTGGGCTGCGACCTGGGAATTCCCCTGCCCAGCTTGGGGAGTGTGTGGCCTGGCAGCGCAGGGCTGTGACGTGCCCTGAGGGAATTCCGGCGTGTGGGATTCCCCCCGCGCTGTTCTCTCTAGCGGAAGCCTACCCCGCTTTTTGAATATGTAATTACGGCGGGCGCCCACCCTGCACTTTGGCGTGTAATTACCGCGGGTGCCCACCCCGCGTTCATACTTTATTAACAAGCAGGTGCCCACCCTGCTGTTGTGGTTACGTTGAGGCGGGTGCCCACCCCGCATTGCCGGTGATGGAAAAGCGGGTGCCCACCCCGCATTGCACCGCGACCTGAAGAGCAGAGCCGCCGCCGATAGCCAGAACAGGAAGAGGAGGTGTGGCCGGCAGGAGGCAGCCAATCCCAGCGCGGCCGCACAGGAAGTCAGGCGAGCTGGTGCCTGATTGTAGGCGGGGCTCCCATGTCCGGAGAGAGCCCCGCATGCTGTGCTGAGTCCCGAGAGAGCCCCGTGAGGGTGGGGGACCCGCTGCGGCACATTGGTGGTGCCGGTCCCCGTAGTGGAAGAAGACGGAACCTCCAAGCCTGCCCCGGTGAGTGGGGCTGAGGCCGTTTTTCGTTCTGTTGGTGCCCGCGAGGCACCAGGGGCAGTGGTGTTTTTTTTTTTTTCCTGAGTGGCCCCGCAGAAGAGCGGGCCGCTCCAACGTTGGGGGGCACTTTGGTTTGCAGAGCCCCCGAGCGGGGCCCCAGAGGGCCTGGGCCCCGTTGGACCCTCAGTTGCGCCGCCGTAGCGGGCAACTGCACCGAGGGGTAATTATTTGTTCTGCAGGCCCCAGTGGGGGCCAGAGGCGGCAAACCTTAGCTGACAGCGCCAAAGGAGCCCGGTAAGAGAGGGCTTCTCTTCTGGCTGGCTGAGCGGTCCCGCAGCAGAGCGGGCCGCTCCAACGTGAGCCACATCGTTCCTGGGGTCAAGAGGGCCTAGGGGTGCCCGTGCCTCTCCGTGTGGCTATTTCTGTACAGCTGCCCCGCCTGCTAGAGGGCAGCTGCATCAAGGGGGCACTTTTGTTTTCTAAGAGTCCCGGAGTGGGGCTCAGATGGTACGGGTAGTGCCAGTGCCATTTTCTTTTTTTTCGCAACACTTGGCAGCATCCTTGATGAGAGGGTCCCCAAAGGGGGGATCAGAAGGCACGTTGGTGCCAGGGCTAATCCAGACACAGCTGCCCCTCCTGACAGTGGGCAGCTGCAACGTTGTTGCCATAGTTGTTCCGAGGGCCCAGTGAGTGCCCAGGCCCACGTTCGGTTTCACAGCTGCCCAGCAATTAGTGGGCAGCTGCTACGTTTAGGCTTGTGCACCTGCGCCCTTCCTGACTACTGCATTGGCAGCCCTGACATTGGGACATAGGGCATTTGAGCCCCTAGAGAAGGCCAGTTGGCCTAGGGGCAGGTTGGTGACATTGGAAGAGCGCCAGGCTCTACAGGATTGCGTAATGTATTTATGCCTACTCTGAATGTTGCCAAGAATCATTTAGGCCCATGGCGTAATGTGTTTATGCTAATGAGGTTTGGGCCTAATGTGGTTATTGCCTAATGTCATGTTATGATGTCTTGAGGTAGTGCCTATTTGCGTAATGTGTTTATGCTCATGAGATTAGTGCATAATGTGTTTATGCAGGTGAGGCCCTTGGCGTAATGTGTTTATGCTAATGAGGTTTGGGCCTAATGTGGGTTTATGTCTAATGCTAATAGGATAATGCTTAGGTCCTTATGGTACCAGTAGTTACTGGTTGTGTTTTACATTCGCATTTACTTACCTGTTCTGATGGTTCTGACTGTGGCCCGATTAGCCTGGTCCTGTATATAATTCCCCTGTGAATATTGCCCGTGCCAGTTGGCACAGTGTAAATATGTGATTACGTTTCTAATGTGTTTTATGATAATACAAAGGCTATTTTTTATATAACCTTGTGTGGAGTTCCTTTTGTAGTGTGCCGAGTGTGTTGCTGCAGTGTGTGTGTGTTGCACAAACACTTTACACATTGCCTCCGGGATAGGCCTGACTGCTCGTGCCAAGCTACCAAGGGGGTGAGCAGGGGTTATCTTGGGTGTGTAACTCCCTTGCCCTGACTAGAGTGGTGGTTTCTGCCTGGCTTTGGCGCAAGCCTTAGCCAACCAGAAATCCCATTTCTAACAGCAAGAAATTGTCCCAAAACATTTTTTGGGGCGTGCGAGAATCTGCAGAACCACTACAGTGCTCAGCGTGGCCCCCTGTGTGAATCCGTAAAGGATCCATGAATCCAGATGCCATTTAAAAAAACACATACACCCACTCATACCCCCACTTACACACCCACACACCCACTCACACATCCATACAGACACTCATATACCCACACACAGACCCATAACATCACTCATACACCTATTCAAACTGCCATACAGCTACTCACACACCTATTCAGACACCCAGAGACCACTCACACACATAGTCACAGACCCACACAGACACTCACACATGTACTGACACACCCACTAACACACTCACACACCCATGTACACACCCACACAACCACTCACACACCCACTCATACATCTGTATAGCCACTCATACACCTACTCAGCAACCCACAATACCCCTCACATACCCACTCATAGACCCATACAGCCAGTCACACATGTACTCACACACCCACTAACACACTCACACACCCACTTAAACAACCACACAAACACGATTACACACCCATACAGCCACTCACACACCTACTTGGAGACCCAGAGAACCACTCACACACCCATACAGCCTCTCACACACCCACTCACAAACCCAGAAAACCACTCACACACACCCTTGCACACTCATACAGCCACACTCATACCTACTCAGAGACACAGACAACCACTCATACACCCACTCACAGGCATATGGAGGCACTCAGACACCCCTTCACATACTCATACATCTACATACACACCCATATGGCCACTCATACACCCACTCACAGACACACACAGCCACTCACACACCCACTCACAAACCCACACAGCCAGTCACACATGCACTGCCACACTCACCACACACTCACACACCCACACAGCCACTCACACACCCAGGTCACAGGGATGATATAGTTAGGAAATAGCATTAAATTAAAAATCGGTAGAAATTCACTGAAAAAAGCAAAGGTTAGAGGGATGTTATAGTTAGGAAATAGCATTAAAAATGTAGAAATCCACTGAAAAAAAGCAAAGGTTACAAGGACATTATAGTTAGTAAATAAAATAAAAAAACCTTCGAAATTCACTAAAAAACCAAAGGTTACAGCGATGTTATAGTTAGGTTCAGATTCTGTACACACAAAACCATAGAAATTCAGCAGTTATAGTTATAAATATCTAAAGTAACTATAACTCATGCCTTAAGGTAACTATAACTTGCACCCTTGCCATGCACTGCTAATTACCCCACATATTACATCACTCATGACATCTTCTATGACATCATTGATAATATCACTGCAACATTTGCAGTGCAATTATTGATGAGAAATCTGCATGGTGGGGTGCTAGTTATAGTTATTTGAGAAAACTATAACTATAACTGCTGAATTTCTAAGTTTAGTTATAGTTAGGAAAACATCATTAATTCTTTCTATACAAATCCAACTTAGGCTACATAAAATGTACAAATTCTAAAGTTATCAAAGTACATGGTGGAGGGCCAAGTTATAGTTGGTGTAATTCTCCTAGCAAGGTCACAACACTGTGTACGGAGGTGAGTGAGTTATAGGATGTTTCAGATGAGGCTCAAGTTATAACTATAAGTTATAACTATAACTCCAGAGTTTGTAAGGTTTGAGTTTTTTAAGTTGGTTTTGTATAGAAAGAATAAATAACCTTTTCCTAACTATAACTAAGTTTTAACCTTGCTTTTTTCATTGAATTTCAATGTTTTTTCTATTTTTATAAAAATGTTTTTGGAACCGTACAGTTGAGTGTCATCAAGTGGAGTGTCATCGAATGGAGCATCGTCACATGGAGTGTCACTGAGTGGAGTATAGTATAGTGTTGAAGAGTGGAGAACAGTAGAGGGACATGCAGTGAAGCATAGTGTTTTGGAGTGGAGAACCATAGATTGGAGTGGTGTGTCGTAGAGAACAGTGGAGTGGTATAGAGTGGAGTGTAGAGTGGAGTGGAGTGGAGTGGAGAGACGTAAAGTAGAGTATCATAGAGTGTTGTTTCGTACAATGGAGTGTTGTCGACTGGAGTGTTGTGGAGTGGAGTGTTATGGAGTGAAGCGTCATCGAGCACAGTGTGATAGAGTGGCATAGAGTGGAGTGAAGCATTGTAGAGCGGAGTGGCATAGAATGGAGTAGCATGTCATGGAGTGGAGTGTTGTTGAGTGGAGTGTCGTACAGTAGAGTAGAGGAAAGTATCATGCAATGTAGTGTCATAGAGTGGAGTGTTGTATAGTGGTGTGCCATACATTTGAGTGTGGTAGAGTGGAGTAGAGTGAAGGGGCATACAGTGGAGTAGAGTTTTCTAGAGTGGAGTGTGGCCAAGTGAAGTGGCATGTCGTACAATACAGTGGAGTGTCATTGAGTGCAGTGAAATGTGTTTGAAACCGTACTGTGGAGTGGAGTGCAGTGAAATGTTGTAGAGTAGACTAGAGTGGTGTAGAGTGGAAGTGTATACAGCAAAAAAGAGGGTTCTACAGTGAAGTGGAATAGAGGGAAGTAGCATGTCATAGAGTACAGTGGAGCATCATAGAGTGGAGTGGAGTGCTGTAGAGTGCAGTGCCATACAATGGAGAGTCATACAGTGGAGTGTCGTTCAATGGAGTGCCATTGAGTAGAGTGTCGTGCAGTGGCATAGAGTGGATTAAAGTGTTGTAGAGAGGAGTGGCATAGAGTGGAGTAGGGAGGGGTAGAGTATCATAGAGTGGAGTGTGTCATAGAGAAGAGTGTTGTAGAGTATAGTGGAGCACAGTGTGGTAGAGTGGAGTGCCTTGTCATAAAGTGAAGTGGCATGTTGTACAGAGAAGTAGAGTGGCCTGTCATAGAGTGTCATACAGTGTAGTAGAGAGGCGTAGAGTGCAGGGGCATAGATTGGACTAGAGTGCCATAGAGTGTAGTAGAGTGTAGTAGTGTTGGAGAGGGGAGTTGCATAGATTTGAGTAGTGTGTCTTGGCGAGGAGTGGCATAGAGTACAGTGTCGTATAGTGGCATAGAGTGGGGTAAAGTATCTTACAGTGGAGTAGAGTAGACTGGAGTGGTGTAGCATAGAGTGAAGTAAAGTGTCATTTAGTGGAGTTGTGTGTTGCATGCGTGTGGCATGGAGTGGGGTACAGTGGAATGGCATAGCATAAAGTTGAGTAAAGTGTAATACATTGAAGTGGTGTGTCATACAGTGAAGTGGAGTGGTCTGTCATTGAGTGTTAGAAGTGTCATAGAGTGGAGTAGAATGGACTGGTATGGAGTGGAGTACAGTGTTGTAGAGTGGAGAGGCGCAGAGTAGAGTAGAGTGTCATACAATGTGGTAGAGTTGACTGGCATAAAGGTTCATAGAGTGGAGTGGCATACAATGGCATATTGTGAAGTTGCGTATGGTGGAGTACTGGAGTAGAGCGCAGTGAAGTAGATTACTGTGCCAGAGTAGAGTGGAGTGAACTGGGGTGGAGTGGCATAGAGTGAGATGCTAGATTGTCATAGGGTGGAGTAGAGTGTCGTAGAGTGGCACAGAGTGGAGTAGAGTGTTGAAGAGTGGCATAGAGTGGAGTAAGGTTCCCTATGGTGGAGTGGAGTAGTGTGTCATAGAGTAAAGTGGCGTGGGGTGTAGTGGAGTGGTGTAGCAGAAAATTGAGTTAAGTATCATAAATTGGAGTGGTGTGTCATACAGTGGAGTGGAGTGGTGTATCATAGACTGTTGGAAAGTGGCATAGAGTGGGGTAGACTGGACAAGTATAGAGTGGAGTACAGTGTTGTAGAGTGGAGTGCCATAGAGTAGAGTGAAGAATACTACAGTAGAGTAGAGTCTGGTAGAGTTTAGTGGCATAAAGTTTCATAGAGTGGAGTGGCATACAGTAGCTTAGAGTGAAGAGGTGTACAGTGGAGTAATGGAGTAGAGTGCAGAAAAGTGGAGTAGTGTGTCATAGATTAGAGTGGAGTAAAGTGGGATGGAGTGACATAGAATGAGTTGCTTAGAGTGTCATAGAGTGCAGTAGAGTGTCAAAGAGTGGCACAGAGTGTAGTAGAGTGTTGCACAGTTGCATACAGTGGAGTAGAATGTTGCAGAGTGCAGTGTAGGGGCATAGAGAGTAGTAGAGTGGCATAGAGTGTAGTAGAGTGTTGTAGATTGGAGTTGCATAGAGTGGAGTAAAATGTTGTAGAATGGAGCAGCGTAGAGTGGTTTGTCATACAATGGCGTAGAGTGCGGTAAAGTGTCGTACAGTGGAGTTGAGTCGAGTGTAGTGGCTTGGCTTGGAGTGGGGTAAAGTACATAGAGTGGAGTGGTATGTCGTAGAGTGGAATGGCGTGGAGTTGAGAAGAGTTCAATGGCATAACATAGAGTGGAGTAAAGTGTCATAGAGCGGAGTGGTGTGTCGTAGAGTGGCGTGGAGTGGCGGGTCATGGAGGGAATTAGACTGGAGGGTTAAAGAGTTGATGAAATGAATATGTTTTTGCTATTTTGTTTGTGCATTGTTCCATGTAAGTTAGCATTCGCTGCACCATTTTATGTTTAGCTGCCATTTTGAATCATGCCATTAACAGCGTATTCCCTCCTCGAGAAGCAGGCTGTGGAAAGTTTCATTTCTCCAAGGTTAGGCCTTGCTGTACTAATGAATACACTGTTCTTATTAGCGCATACCTTTCCCACTAGATAGAGGCCCTCTCCCACTAGTCTATCAGTAGGCATGGACAGAACGACCTTGGCATAGAGATTATGTGTGCCCGGCCTCAGAGTCGAAGCTCATCCTACTGTACTTCTTTGTTTTAGCTGCCCCTGCTTGTAAAATTCCATTATGGGCGGGTCTTCCTTGGTTCTGAAATGTACATAATGTATCTCTATGTTTGCCGAAGTCAGTCCTCTCTGCAGCACCTCTAAGCGACTGGGCAGATGGGGCTCCACTCGAGTGTATCTGAATAAACATATACTTGGTTTGTATTCTCTACTGTCTGACCGACTCTTCATTTGTATGGAAGGCTGAGAGGTGGTCGCGAGTGACCCGGGTGGCCCTAATCGGGTCACTTCCTTCAGAGTGGAGTGGCATAGATTTTCAAAGAGATGAGTAGCACAGAGTGGAATGGTGTATAGAGTGGAGTTTAGTGGATCAGTGGTTCATAGAGTAGAGTGGAGTAAAGTGGAGTGAAGTGGCATGGAGGAAGCTGCACAGAGTGTTGTAGTGTGAAGAACAGTATTGTATAGTGGCATAGAGTGGAGAAGAATGTTGTACAGTGGAGTGCCATAGAGTAAGTGGGTAAGAAATTCCTATTTGTAAAGCGTGAATATATCACCCCTTAAGGTTTCAAGGCGCTGGGGGCCATCAGGGAGATTAAGTGAGCTATTGCCCAGAGTCCCATGGTGTTGAGCTGAGCTGCCACCGGTGCCGGGGATCGAATCGTGAGCCCTGTGCCCAGGGTCAGCCTCTCTGGCCGCTGCACCACACCTGTCCCTGTGAAGGGAGTGAAGCACAGTGTGGTAGAGTAGAGGGGTAGAGAGTGTTGTAGAGAGGAGTAGAGTGTCACAGAGTGGAGTACAGAGGAGTGGCAAAGACTAGAGTGGCATAGAGTGGAGTGGAGGGGTGTAGAGTGGAGTGGCAGACAGTGAAATAAGGTAGAGTGGAGTGGCATAGAATGCAGTGGCATAGAGTGGAGTGGCATAGAGTGGAGTGGCACAGAGTAGAGTGGAGCAGAGTGAAGTGAAGTGGGGTAGAGTGGAGTGAATTAGCGTGTCATACAGTACAGTGGAGGGTCGTGTCAAAGAGTGGCTTCTTCTATAGTGTAGGGGCGTAGAGTGGAGTGGCGTAGAGTGGAGTAGCATGGCATAGAGTAGAGTGGAGTGGTGTAAAGTGGAGTGTCATAGAGTAGAGAGGAGTGGTGTAGAATGGAGTGGTATAGAGTAGAGTGCAGTATCATGTAGAGAGGAGTGGTATGTCATACTGTGAAGGGGCATAGAGTGGAGTGGTGAAGAGTGGAGTGGCGTAGAGTGGAGTGGCGTAAAGTGAAATTGCATAGAGTGGAGTGGCATGGAGTGAAGTGGCATAGAGTAGAGTGGAGGAGAGTGTTGTACAGTGGACTCTCTTACAGTAGAGTGTTGTAGAGTGGAGTTCTGTAGAGTGGAGTGTCGTACAGTGTGACAGAGTGGAGTAGAGTGAAGGGGCATACAGTGGATTAGAGTGGCATAGAGTGGAATAACATAGAGTGGAGTGGCTTAGAGTGGAATGGCATGGAGTGGAGTGGCGTAGAGTGGAAATGCCAAGAGTGGAGTGGTGTAGAGTGGAGTGCCATATAGTGAAGTGATGTAGAGTGGAATAGCATATAGTTCAGTGGCATAGAGTGGCGTGGCATAGAACCGAATGGCATGTCACAGAGTAGAGTGGAGTGGTGTGGAGAGGAGTGGAGTGGTGTGGTGTGGAGAAGATTGGAGTGCCATAGAATGGAGTGGCGTGCCTTCGAGTAAAGTGGAGCGTTGTGTCATTTAGTGGCATGTCACACAAAGTAGGGCCAGTAGAGTGGAGAGGTGTAGAGAGGAGTGGCATGTCATTTTGTAGAGTAGAGTGGCATAGCATGGAGTGTTGTGTCAGAGTAGAGTGGAGTGGCGTAAAGTGGAGTGGCATGTCATGTCATGGAGTAGAGTGGAGTGTTGTTTCATAGAGTGCCATTTCATACAGTGTAGGGGCGTAGAGAGGAGTGACGTAGAGTGGAGTGGCATAGCGTGGAGTGGCATAGAGTAGACTGGAGTGGCATGTCAAAGAGTGGCATGTCATACAGTGTAGGGGCATAGAGTGGGGTGGCGTAGAGTGGAGTGGCGTATAGTGGAGTGGTGTAGAGTGGAGTGCAGTGGTGTAAAGTGTAGTGGTGTAGAGCAGAGTGGCGTAAAGTGAAGTGGCATAGAGTAGAGTGGAGGAGAGTGTTGTCTTACAGTAGAGTGTTGTAGAGTGGAGTGTAGTTTTGTACAGTGGAGGGTCGTACAGTGTGGCAGAGTGGAGTAGAGTGAAGAGGCATACAGTGGATTAGAGTGGCATGGAGTGGCATGGAGTGGAGTGGCATACAGTGGAGTGGTGTAGAGTGGAAATGCATAGAGTGGAGTGTGTAAAGTGGAGTGGATATAGTGGAGTGGCGTAAAGTAGAATAGCATAGAATTCAGTGGCATAGAGTGGAGTGGCGTAGAATCGAGTGGCATGTCGCAGAGTACAGTGGAATGGTGTAGAGAGGAGTGAAGTGGCATGTCATGGAGTAGAGTGGAGTGGCATGTCATAGAGTAGAGTGGCGTGTTGTGTCATAGAGTAGCATTTCATACAATGTAGGGGCGTAGAGGAGTGGTGTAGAGTGAAGTGGAGTAGAGTTGAGTGGTATAGAGTGTGGTGGCATCGAGTGGAGTGGAGGTCATACAGTGGATTTTTGTAGAATGGAGTGTGATAGAGTGGAGTGTTGTAGAGTGGAGTGTCATACAGTGTGGTAGAGTGGCATGGCATAGAATGTAGTAGAGTGGAGTAGCATAGAGTGGAGTGGCGTAGAGTGACATAGAGTGGAATAGCATACAGTGCATTGGCATAGAGTGGAATAGCGAAGAGTGGAGTGGCGTAGAGTGGAATAGCGTAGAGTGGTGTAGAGTGGAGTGTTGTTTCATAGAGTGGAGTTATGTAGAAGGTAGTGGCATGTCATAGTGTAGACTAGAGTATGATAGAGTGGAGGGCCTGTCATGGAGTGCAGTGGAATATTATGTCATAGAGTGGCATGTGTTACAGTGTAGGGATGTAGAGTGAGTGGTGTAGTGTGGAGTGGCATAAAGTGAAGTGGTGTAGAGTGGAATGGCATAGAGTGGAATGCCGCAGAGTAGAGTGGAGGAGAGTGTTGTACAGTGGAGTGTCGCATAGTGCAGTAGAGTGGAGTTGCATACAGTGGAGTAAAGTGCTTTAGAGTGTAGTGGTGTACAGTAGAGTAGAGTGTCATACATTGTGGTAGAGTGGAGTGGCATAGAGGGTCATTGAGTGGTATGCCATACAGTGGCATAGAGTGAAGCGGAGGGGCATTGTGGAGTACAGTGGAGTAGAGTGCAGTAGTGTATCATTGAGTAGCGTGAAGTAAAGTGGTGTGGAGTTGCATAGAGGGAGTTGCGTACAGTGTCGTAGAGTAGAGTATAGTGTCAGACAGTGGCATAGAGTGAAGTAGAGTGTCATAGGGTTGATGAGTGTAGAGTGGAGTAGAGTGGAGAAGAATATTGTAGAGTGGCATTGCATTTCAAAGAATAGAATGGAGTGGCATAGACTGAAGTGGAATGTTGTACAATAGAGTGGAGTTGTGTGTCATGAAGTGGCATGTGGTAGAGTGCCTTAGAGTGGAGGGGTGTAGATTAGAGTGCCATGTTATAAACTGGAGGGACGTGTAGTAGAGTGTAGTGGCATGTCAAAGAGAGGAGTGTTGTGTCGTACAGTGGAGTACCATGGAGTCTCATACAGTGAAGTGAAGTGTCGTGGAGTGGAGTGGCATGTCATAGAGTAGAGTGACATGTTATAGAGTGCAGTGGCATATCATAGAGCAGAGTGGAGTGGCGTGTCACACTTTGGAGTAGAGTGGCATACAGTGGAGGGGCATAGAGTGGAGTACAGTGTGTTAGAGTGGAGTGGATTAGAGTGTTGTAGAGTGCAGCAGCATATAGTGGTGTAGAGTAGCATTGCGTGGACTACTATAGTAAAGTGGCCTATAGTGCAGTAGTGTGTCATAGAATAGAGTAGAGTAAAGTGGCATTGAGTGGCATGGAGGGAGTTGCATAAAGTGTTGTAGAGTAGAGTAGAGTATCGTAGAGTGGCAAATAGTGGAGTACAGTGTAGCAGAGTGGCATAGAGTGCAGTAGAGTGTCATAGAGTGGAGGAGCATTGAGTGGAATAGAGTGGCGTGGAGTGGCAGACAGTGAAGTGGCATGTCATAGAGTGGAGTGGAGTGACATGTCGTAGACTGGAGTGACTTGAAGTGGCATATAGTGGAGTGGAATGTTGTAGGGTGGAGTGATATGTTGTAGGGTGGAGTGGCGTGACATAGAGTGAGGTGGCGTATCATAGAGTGAAATGGCATGTTGCAGAGTGTTGTCCAGTGGAGTGGAGTGGCATACAGTGGAGGGGCATACAGTGGAGTACAGTGTTGTAGAGTGGAGTGGTGTAGAGTGGAGTGGCTTGTTGTCCAGTGTGTTAGAGTGGAGTCATATAGAGTGTCATAGCGTGGTACAGCATAAAGTGGTGTAGAGTGGCATGGCAAAGAGTGAAATACTGTAGAGGTAGTTGTGTAAAGTGTTGTAGAGTGTGGAAGAGTGGCATAGAGTGGAGTATAGTGTTGCAGAGAGGTGTTGAGTGTCATAGAGTCGAGGAGCATAGACTGTCATAGCCTGGAGTAGAGTGTCGTAGAGTGGCGTAGACTGGAGTATCGTACAGTGAAGTGCCATGTTGTCAACTGGAGTGGCACGTAGTAGAGTGGAGTGGTGTATTACAGTGTAGATTGGCATGGAATGTGGTAGAGGGGTGTGGCATACATAGAGTGGAGTGGTGTGGCATATAGTGGAGTGACATGTCATTGAGTGTGGTAGAGTGGAGGAGAATGGCATACAGTGGAGGGGAATAGAGGGGAGTAGAGGGTTGTGTAGTGGCATAGAGTATAATGGTGTGTCATACAATACAGGAGAGTGGTGTATCCCAGTGTGGTATGTCATGCAGTGTCTTAGAGTAGAGTGGAGTAGATTTGATTGGTGTAGAGTGAAGAGGCATAGAGTGAAGTGGCATCTGATAGAGTGGAGTGGCATCTCATAGAGTGGAGTGGCATGCCATAGAGTGGAGTGGCATGTCGTAGTGTGGAGTGTTGTGGAATGTTGTAGAGTGGAGTGGAGTGTCATAGAGATGAGTGGCATTTTGTTGAGTGGAGTTATGTACAGTGGAGTGGAAAGTCGTGCAGTGGAGTAGCATGTTGTAGAGTGGAGTCGCGTTCAGTTGAGTGGTCCCTTTTGGTAGTACATCTAAATTGGTTTATTCGTTTTAAAGTTATAAGGCTGAAAATGTATTGAGCCGCGGGAAACTGCTGTACTTTCATGGTATACCACAGTACATCACGATAACAAAACAGCATATGATTGGGTAATGCAAGCCTGTATTAGTGTATGGGTGGGTGTGCAAGTGGTTGTATCAGTGTGTAAGTGGGTGTATGAGTGACTGGGCGTGTGAGTGGGTATTGAGTGGCTGTATGGGTGAGTGAGTGGTTGCATGATTGACTGTATGGATGTGTTAGTGTGTGTGTGAGTGGTTGTGTATGTGATTGGGTGTGCTAGTGGTTCTGTGGATGATGTCATAAGTGATGTTATCAGTGATGTCATTTTGATGTCATCTGTGATGTCATCAGTGATGTCACTGATGATGTCATGAGTGATGTAATACGTGAGGTCATAAGCAGTGCATTGCGGGGTCACAAGTTATAGTTAGCTCAGGTAACTAGAACTGCTGAATTTCTATGGTTTTTTGCGTGTGAAATCTGAGCCTAACTATAACGTCCCTCTAACCTTTGGTTTTTACAGTGAATTTCTAAGATTTTTTTATTCTATTTCCTAACTATAATGTCTCTGTAATCTTTGTTTTTTTCAGTGAATTTCTAAAGTTTTTTAAAATTCTATTTCCTAACTATAATGTCCCTGTAACTTTTGTTTTTTATCTTGAATTTAAGTTCTTTTTAAAATTTTATTTTTGTAACTATAACCTGTAATCTTAGAGGATGGGTGTGTTAGTGGTCCGTTGAGTGGGTGTGAGTGGCTATGTGAGTGGGTGTGTGATTGGCTGTGTGGGTGACTAAATGGGTGTGTGAGTGGCTGTATGGGTGACTGAGTGGGTGTGTGACTGGCTATATGGGTGAGTGAGTGGCTGTGTGAGTGGATGTATGCTAATGTTCGTGAAGTGGGCTGCTATCACTCTTGGGCCTGCTCCGGTGTCACTGCACCTGCTGCATTGTGGCTATGCACCTGAATTTCTTGCTGCTGTTGCCTGATATTTACAAACCGAATGCTAATCTCCGTGAATTGGGCTATTCACACTCTTGGGCCCGCTCCTGTGTTACTGCACCTGCTGCAACACAACCATGCACCTGAATTTCTTTCTGCTGTTGCTTGATATTTACAAACCAAATAGTAATCTCTGTGAAGTGGGCTGCTCGCACTCTTCAGCCCACTCCAGTGTCACTGCACCTGGTGCACCGTGGCCACATACCTGAATTTATTGGTGCTGTTAGTTGATGTTTACAGGATTCTCAGAAAATATTAGCGAATCCAGTATGATTTTTAAAAACACTTAAAATCATGTATAGACATTATAAAATTTATATTTGAGGTAAGTGATTTGCTAATATTATATATTCATGTATTTACTGATAAGTAATTTAATGCTACATGCATGTTTAAATACATATTTCCAGATTCGTGGTGACGCCACAACTTCATGGCGAAGTCATCGTGACATCACCACAAAACCCATGTGACACATGAATAAAGGGATATGATTGGTTCAAACACTTTTCATGCGCCTCCAGATTAAGTGCCCTCTCACTTTTTTCTACTTCTAGGTGTAGATGTGTTGCTTGACACCTCTGACTGTAAAGCATATTGCTTTTTCTGTGGGTTCCATTTTTATAATTTAAAAATGACATGCTAAACCTCGACTAAGGCCCCAGACCAAGAGGACCACACTTCTGTTAGCGAGGAGAAACAGCTGCGTAAAAGGAAGGAGAGTATTGCATGGTAATTTTTTTCTATCCCCTTCTGGGGGAAAATGGAGTTGCAAGGCAGGCGCAGTGCAAACCGTGTAGCAAACTTTTATTAAGACGCACCGCCAAAAATATAGTCATGGCACCACTTCCATGCTTAAACATCTCCAAACAATCCATCAATTCATCCGAGACATCTGTTTAGAGCTGAAAAACATAGAGAAGCAGAATCAACATCAACATCTCCTGCAGGGGCGCTAACTGCTGGTGATACTCTACCAGTGTCAGGAAGCCAAGTCATCCCAGCAATAGTACCTGAGTTGGCTGACATGGGAACTTTTTGCAGGAAATGTAACAAAGTTTTATCTGTTGGCGAGCAATCTTTTTCTGCTATTATTGCAGCAAAAAAGTTCCACAAGTGAATTATTTTTCTTTTCCTATCAACTTGTTGCACAAATTTTGTGCACGTTGTTTTTTTAGTTTCATTTTTACAGTTGCCATTTAAAAATAAAAAACACCCAAAAAGTTCAGAAACATCAAAAAAGGTTCTTTTAGAACCGCCTTATCTTGTTTAAAAAAGAATAACTGTATGTTTTTTGTTTGTATGTGAATGTAAACACCTGTCAGTATATGTCTATATATATGTTAGTTTAACTGAGTGTTTTAGTCATTGTATATGGGTGAGTGAGAGGGTGCGTGAGTGGCTTATGGATGAGTCAGTGGGTGTGTGAGTGGCTGCATGAGTGAGTGAGTGGGCGTTTTAATGGCTGTATGGGTGAGTGGCAGCATGTGTGAATGGCTTTATGGGTGAGTGAGTGGGTGTGTGATTGGCTGTATGGGTGAGTGAGCAGCCGTGTGAATGGCTGTATGGGTGAGTGAATAGCTGTGTGAGCAGCTGTATGGGTGGGTGAATGGCAGCATTTTTTTTTTTAGTGTCTGTGTTGGTCTGTGAGTGGGTGTATGAGTGGCACTATTGGTCTGTGAGTGGGTGTGTAAGTATATGTGTGGGTCTGTGAGTGAGTGCGTGAGTACCTGTGTAGGTCTGTGAGTGGGTATGTGAGTTCCTGTGTGGGTCATTCACTGGGTGTTTGAATGCCTGCATGGATCTGTGAGTGGGTGTATAAGTGTCTGTGTTGGTCTGTCAATGGGTGTGTGAGTTCCTGTGTAGGTCTGTGCAGGAAAGTTCCTTTTTGACATGGTTAGCCCCCACTTTTTGCCTGGAACAGGATGTGATTTTGACTGAAAGTGCACTGTGTCACTGCTAACCAGGTTCTCAGTGCCATAGCTCTTTCTCAAAACTGTACCACAATTGGCACAACTTCAGCACCCCTGCAAGTCTCTAGTTATGTTATGTTATGTTATTTATTTTTATAACGCGCACAGATACTCATGAGTGTCCCGGTGCGGAGCCAGCGAGGGGTGGGAAGAAAGAAACCTAGGCAAAGAGATGAGTTTTCAAGAGCTTTCTGAAAGTCAGTGGATCTTTAATGTTCCGAAGCGCAAAAGGAAGGGCGTTCCGGCCACGGCAGCTTTCCGGGCGAGCGAGCTGCCACCTAACCTCTGGCATTTAAAATGGGGAACCAGAGCCAGAAGCTGAGACGAAGAGCGTAATTGTCTCACAGGGGCATAGAAGGAGAAACGTTTTTGCAGGTAAGTAGGTCCTTGGCTGTAGAGTGCACAGTGGGCAATGATTAGTGATTTGAACTTTACCCTTGCCGTAACGGGCAGCCAGTGCAATGAGCGCAGATGATGGCTCACACTACTTCTGAAAGGCCGCATTCTGGACCACCTGCAGCTTTTTCAGCAGGTAGCCAGGAATCCCCACATAGAGCGCATTAGCGTAGTCCAGCCGGGAAAGAATGAGGGCACGGATAACTGTCTCTTTTGCGGCCCTAGGCAGAAGGGGGAGAAATTTCCTAAGGGTTTTCAGAAGGCCAAAACACGTGCCGGCAAGCTTCTTAACTTGCGTGTGAAATGCAATGTTCTCCTCAAATCAAACCCCCAAATTCTTTACGGGCTTCCCGATAGAGGTGGGCATAGGGGATTCTACTGGCCAGAGGGAATCCCTAAACTTAAGGGGAAAATTCCCGAAGAGAAGGATCTCGGACTTCTCCTCGTTGCATTCGAGCTGCGAGCAGGCCAGCCATTTAAAAATGGGAGATAAGCAGTGCTTCGCAGAAGAGACTGAGTCCGTATTCTTCTCCCATGTAAATAGAAGCTGGGTATCGTCCGCGTAAGCGATGATCTTTGCTCCCAGTTCTTCCGCCAAGTAGACCAATGGTGTGACATAAACGTTAAACAGAAGGGGGCTAAGAGAAGACCCTTGGGGGACCCCTGTGGTCACTGTCTGGGGAGCAGAAGAGGCCGGCGGAAGCCAGACCTTTTGGGCCTGTCTGTCCAGGAAGGACTTGATCCAGCCCCATACTGAACCAGAGACCCCTATCTCGGTGAATTGCGAGAGCAAAATCAATGCCGCCCTACCGCCAGCGTCCAGACACTCCCGGATGGCTTCCGAGACCTCGACCAAGGCTGATTCGGGGCTGTAGGCAGCCCTAAACCCTGACTGTGCCGGGTGCAGGAGGCCTGCACTTTCGACAAACTCAGTAAGTTGTTTAGTCACTACCTTCTCACAGACCTTAGCTAAACTGGGCAGGAGGGAAATAGGGCGGTAGTTCCCTAAGCTAAGGGGGTCTAAGGAAGGCTTCTTTAGAAGGGGAAGAATCTTGGCCCTAGTAAGTGGTACCCCTGGTACCTAGGGCATGGGGACTGAAGAGGGTCCTCTGGGTTTGCAGCAAGAATTGTGCCATCCCTCACCAATACCATGCAAACTGTCACTGCAGGTTGCGTGTCTTGGTGCAGACAAAAGTGAACAGTTGACATGGCACACATCCCTGTGTGCCATGCTGACAGACACTGCATGAGATATAGGTAAGCAACCCCTACTGCAGTCCTTCCAGTCCTAAGGCAGGGTGCACTATATTGCATAAGTGGTTATATCTGCCTGAGCAGATATGACCCTGCAATATCTAAGTCCATTCTTGGATATTGTAAGTGTGCAAGGAAGCCATAGAGAGTACATGGGCTAGACACCCACTATTACGAGTTCCCCAGCACCATGATGGCTACACTATACACAGAGATGTTTGGTATCAAACATCTCATCTTTAAAAACCCACACTGATGCCAGTGTTGGACTTATTCATAAATGCATACAGAGGGCACCTTAGAGGTGTCCCCTGAAAACCTACCAACTACTGGTGTGGTCTCTGACTAGTCTCAGCCAGCCTGCCACCACCAGACATGTTTCTGACCTCTTGAGGTGAGAGTCTTCGCTCTTAGAGGCCGGGAACAATGCCAGCTCTGGGCAGAGGTGCTTCAGACCTCCTCCAGGCCAGAATGGCATGCCACCTTTGAAATGCAACCCAGGCGTCTCCAGCTAGTGGAGGATGCCAACTCCCCCTGTCCTGCTCCACTTTTGGTGGGTAGGACAGGTGTGAAAATTAGTTAGACTAGGAGTTGGTCCCACATTCAGACAGCACCATCCCTGGGGTGGGTCAGGTGTTGTGGACTGCACTTTTCCAATCCCTCCATCTTGGGTTGGAGAGAATTAGCCAACCAGGGTCAGGGTTATGCCCACTTCCCAACGGAAGTGGTCATATTAGGGTGTAATCATCCTAAAGTTAGGTAGCCCATTGGCTACTGCAACATGTCACTCTCGTTAATGCCCCTGAATTTAGTATTTAGGTGCACCCCTCTGGCCTGAACTTCAGATCCTGCCGACCTAAGAAAAAGAAGGACACCGAAGAGCCACACAGAGCAAGGAGAAGAGGACATGTGACTAACCTGGCGCCAACCCTGCCGGCCTGCCTTTAGTCTCTGACTCCTGCACCAGAGTTGACTCACCTTGCAGCTGTACTCCAGAAACCTGGGAGGCCTGTATGCCTTTGACAAAGAACCAGGAATTCCCTTGGATTGGTAGAATCAGTCCACTGCACATCGCAGGCCAAATCCGAAGCAGCAACAAAGTGATCGCTGCTGGTACTGTCGAGGTGGTGAACCACAGCTAAGTGGCAGGAGCACTCCAAGAGTGGTAGATGGCTCTCACTGAAGTTCCGAGCCCCTACCTCACTCCCAACGACCTGCAGCTGGTGAGGTCCCTTTCAACTTCATTTGCCACAGCCAAGGATTGTTGGTAGCCAGTCCGGCCACAGACCCCTTCATTCTTCACTCCAACAGGAGGGCACTTTACAGCACACACGAGCAACATCGGCAACAACCCCGCTCCTGTGATTTTGCATCTCCTGTTTGGTGGCGTCGACTGTGTGACAGAAACTGTCTTGGCACGACCGTTGTTAGTTGACAGATTGACCGAGGTGCATCTTTGATGCACCCGCCCCATGTGATGGACATTTCCATGTGTCCCTGCATCTAGGGTCCCTGGTTAAGGTAATCGAGAACTGCCTGTTCCACTTGGGTCCTGGGACCCTCAAGACCTCTGCTCTGAAAGAGTAAAAACCAAATCCGACCCAAGTGCCCATTGGCACAAGACTTGCTAAAGCCCATGTGCTTTTACCCCCAACCACGAGTGTCTTTAATTGAGGATCCTGACTGTCACCTGATTTCCCCCATTGCCTGCAATACTAAATTGTTTGACAGTGATGCAGGTTACCGCCGTGTATTTTACTACTGACCACACCGGTCTTTGATTGACGGTCCTGCCCGTCACCCGATTTCCCCCATTGCCTGCAATGCTAAATTATTTGATGGTGATGCAGGTTACCGCCCTTTATTGTACATTGACCATCACAGTAAATACTTGACGGTGTTTAAGCCTTTTCTTCTGCAACTGTTTTCTACTGCATTTTTGAAACGCACTTGGCTAATCATACTGATTTTGGTGCCTAAAACATATATAAAAGTACTTGGTATTTTTGCAAATTGGTCTCAGAATTTTTCTTGAGTGTGTGTCTCATTTATTGCCTCTGTGAGTACAACAAATGCTTAGCACTACCCTCTGATAAGCCTAACTACTCGCCCACACTACCACAAATAGAGCAATAGTATTATGCACTTTTGCCTCTGTACACCAATCTGGGACTCACTACGCAGTGTGCTCCATTTTAGTACACTATATAGAGAGCCAGCTTCCTACATTGGTGGATCAGTTGTGGGGTCTATGAATTTGCTTTTGCTGATACCACTCTGTCAATACTTGACCACACAAATAAATTCCAAAATTTCCTTTAGCTAATTGTATTTTTTCTAGTTGTCTTTTTATCCAGATTTCTAAAATTAACTGTTAGGGTCTTGGTTAAGTCCCTGAAACTAGCTTTTAGAATTTGAAAACTTACTTTAGTTAGGACAAAAAAGTACCATAAAGGTCCCAACTTTAGTGAATTTATAAATAACACGGAGGTGCAGGCTCAGGAGCTCGACCTGACCCATTACATGGAGATGTTATACTCCAGGTCAAGGGCTCTCTGTAAAGGTCAGGGTATTGAAACTGCCCACACGCTACCATTCCAAAGCTTAGAAAGCTCTTGGACACCGAACTGGAAACCTTAGCTGTAAAAACAAAAAGAATGCCTCTAGGGCACCTGAGTAAATGCAGTGGCAAGTCTCCAGATGGGACCACAGGTGAGCCCTTGCCATGTCAAGTTGCTCACTGAGGCAACTCTAGACAGCGAGTGGGGTGGATGTAGCTACCCTGGCTGTCTGGTCCAGTAACCAGGAGAAATACAGACAACAGATACATATTAATGGGGTTAGAGTTGAGACCCTGAGAGACACTGGTGCCAGTGTCACCATGGTGACTAAGCAACCGGTGTACTCAGACCAGTACTTGACTTGTGAGACCTATGCAGTCCTCAATTCTGATAATCAGGCTAAGGTACAGCCAATGGCATTGGTGACCTAAGAGTGGGGAGGGGTTACTGGCCACAAAAGGGTGGTGGTATCTTCTGCAATTCCTGTACAGTGTCTGCTAGACAATGATCTGGAGTCCTCAGCAGAAAGACCCATGCTGGGTGTACCTTAGTGGGTGTGTAAAAACAAGAGCACAGAGTAGAACCCAGGGAGAAAAAGAAGTGTTGGAGCCTGAAATTATGGCCAAACCTCCCAGGAGAAAAGTCAAGAAGACTGGGAAGCCAGCTTTTCAAAAGACCTCAGACCAGGTCCCCTCTCCTCAGGGAGAAGACCTGTCAGCCCCAGAGGGAACTGCACCCTAGGAGCTTGGGCCTTCCATGGCAGAGCTCTTGGGCCCAGGGGTACCCTCTAGGGAAGATCTGTGCCAGGGGCAGAGAGCCTGTCCCACTCTCGAAGGCCTGAGACAGCAAGCTGCTGATCAGGAAAAGAGAGATGTCAGTGGCTCCCACTGGACCTAACGGGAGGAGGGACTCCTTTACATTGAGGCCAGAGACCCCAACCTGGTGCCACTAGGCGAGTGGTAGTGCCTCAGCAGTTTAGGGAGTTTCTCCTCACACTGACCCATGTCATCCCCCTAGTTGGGCATCTTGGCCAGACTAAAACCACTTCTACTGGCCAGGTATGTCACAGAAGGTTAAGGAGGTTTGTAACATCTGTGCCTCCTGTCAAGCCAGTGGCAAGACAGGTGGTCACCTGAATACCCCCTTAATTCTATTTCCAGTGGTTGGGGTTTTCTTTGAAATGGTAGACATCAACACTGTTGGTCCCCTTGACCGCCAAACAGCATCAAGAAACAGATTCGTACTGGAAGTAGTGGATCATGCTACCAGGTATCCTGAGGCTATGTATCTAAGGACTACCACTGCCCCTGCAGTAGCTAGGGCCCTCCTTGGTATTTTTACCAGGGTGGGTTTTCCTAAGAACGTGGGATCAGACAGAGGTACAAACATCATGTCTGCTTACCTGTAACACATGTGGGCCGAATGTGGAGTGACTTACAGGTTCACTACACCATATCATCCACAGACCAATGGGCTTGTTGAAAGGTTCAACAAGACCTTGAAAGGTATGAATGGTGGATTCTCTGAAAAACTCAGAAGGAGATGGAATGTCTTACCGCAAAACCTGCTTTTCGCTTACAGAGAGACTGCCACAAAAGGGAGTAGGGTTTTTCCCCTTTGAACTTCTGTTTGGTCATGCTATAAGGGGGCCACTGTGTATTGTGAAGGAAGAATATGAGAGTCCTCTCAAAGAGCCTAAACAGGACATTGTGGACTATGTGCTTGGCCTTTGTTCCAGAATGACTGAGTACATGGAAAAAGCAAACAAAAACCTTGAGGCCAGCAAACAGCTCCAGAAGCTTTGTTATGACCAAAAGGCTGCTATGGTTGAGTTTCAACCAGGGCAGAAGGTGTGGGTTTTGGAGCCTGTGGCTCCTACGGCCCTCCAGGACAAATTGACTGGGTTCTACCCTATCCTTGACAGAAAAAGGGAGGTCACCCATCTGATGGACCTTTGAACTTGAAAGAACCCCAAGAGGGTCATCCATGTAAACCACCTTGAATCCAATCATGACAGGGCTGAAGTGACCATGCTGATGGTCACAGATGACCATCAGGAAGCAGAGAGTGAAGCTCTCTCTGACCTCCATAACCCTAAAGATGGGTCAGTTGATGGAGTGGTCTTGTCAGACACCCTCACTGCCCAACAGTGGACTGATTGCAGTCACTTCCTAAATCAGTTTGCTGAGCTCTTCTCCTTGACCCATGGTCAGACTAACTGGTGTACACAAGATGAGGACAAAGGGGACAACCTACCTGCCAAAAACAAACTCTACAGGCAGTCTGATCATGCCAAGGAGAGCATCAAAGCTGAAGTAAGCAAGATGCTGGGATTGGGGGCCAGCCCAGTTGTTTTAATCCCCAAACCTCACACCCAGGATGGAAAGAAAGAGATGAGGTTTTATGTGAACTATAGGGGCCTCAAAGCAGTAACAAAAATGGATGCACACCCAATGCCTAGGGCTGATGAGCTAATTAACAGGTTAGGGGCAGCCAAATATCTCAGTACTTTTGAACTCACATCAGGGTACTAACAGATAGGTCGAACCCCTGGAGCAAAAGAAAAATCAGCATTCTCAACCCCAGATGGGCATTATCAGTTTACTGTTATACCCTTCGGATTAAGGAATGTCCCTGCCACCTTCCAAAGGTTGATGAACAAAGCCCCTGCTGGGTTGGAAGCCTTTAGTGCAGCATATATGGATGATAGTGCTGCATATAGCTCCATCTGGCAGGATCACCTGATCCACCTTGGCAAGGTCCTTGAAGCTCTGAGAAGTGCAGGCCTCACTATCAAGGCAAACAAGTGCCAGATCGGACAGGGAACGGTTGTGTACTTGGGCCACCTTGTGGGTGGAGGCCAAGTTCAACCTTTACAACCCAAGAGCCAGACAATTCTTGACTGGATATCTCCAAAGGCCCAGACTCAAGTCAGAGCCTTTCTTGGCTTGACTGTGCACTACTGGAGGGTTAAGAAGAGATATGTGTCCATTGTGGCCTGCTCACAGAATTGACTTCCAGGAAGATGCCAAAGAAGGTTAACTGGACAATAGGCTGTCAAAAGCCTTTGACAGCCTGAAAGAAGCAATGTGCTCAGCACCCATTCTGAAAGCGCCAGATTATACCAAGCAGTTAATAGTGCAGACAAATCCCTCTGAAGATGGGATAGGAGCAGTCCTATACCAGACCAATGATGATGGCCATGACCAACCTGTTGCTTTCATTAGCAGGAGGTTATTCCCTAGAGAGCAGCGTTGGAGTGCCACCAAGAGGGAAGCCTTTGCTGTGGTTTGATCCCTGAAGAAGCTGAGACCATACCTGTTTGGTTCTCACTTCCCAGTTCAAACTGACCACAGGTCTCTCAGATGGCTGAAACAAATGAAACACTGGACTTTCTACACAGTGCACTTTGTTTTAGCACACTATGTAGGAAAGTGCCTCTTTTTGCATGATTAGCCCCCACATTTTGCCTGATGCCTGATATGATTTCAAACTGTAAGTGCACTGGGTCCCTGCTAGCCAGGTTCCCAGTATCAGATCTCTTTCCAAAAACACTGTACCACGATTGGCACAACTTCAGCTACCCCTGTAAGTCCCTAGTAAGTGGTACTCCTGATACCTAGGGCAAGGGTACTGAAGAGGGTCCTCTGGGGCTGCACCACTGGTTGTGCCACACCAGGGCCCCCTCACCAAGGCTATGCACTCTGCCATTGCAGGCTGAGTATCTTGGTGCAGGAAACTCTGAAGAGTCAACATGGCACATAGAACTGTGTACCATGCCTCCCATGCACTGCATAAGATATAGGTAAGTTACCCCTACTGCAGGCCTTTAGCCCTAAGGCAGGGTGCACTGTATCCTATGTGTGGGCATATCAGCATGAGCGGATATGGCCCTACAATGTCCATTCCATTCTGTGCCATTGTAAGTGTACAGGGAAGCCACAAAGAGTACACGGGCTGGTTACTTGTCAACATGAGTTTCATAGCTTCATGAAGGCTTTACTGATTTCTAAGATGTTTGGTACCAAACATCTTGTCTTAATAAATCTGGGCTGGTGCCAGTGTTGGATTTATTAATAAATTCACACAGGAGACCATTTTAGAGGATCCCCTGAAACTTAATTAAACACTAGTGGGGTTTCTGGCCGGTTTTCACCAGCCTGACACCACCAGACATGTTTCTAACCTCATGGGGTGAGAGCCAGCGCCCTCAGAGGACAGAAACAATACCTGCTCTGGGCGGGGGTGTTTCACACCTCCTCCAGGACCGGATGGCCTCCCCGGGCGGGCAGCTTCAAAGGCAGTGCCACCTTTGAAATCCAACCCAGAAACCCCCAGCTAGTGGTGGTGGGCAAGCCCCCTTTCCTGCTCCACTTTTGGCAGGATGAAAGGTAGGAAAATTAGTTCGATGATGAGGAGGGTACCCCCTTAGTCTGCACCACTGCTAGGGCGGGGCAGGTGAGGTGAACCCCTCTCCTGAAATTCCACCATCTTGAGATGGAGAGAAAACCTCCAATCAGGGCTAGGGTAGTGCCCCTTCCCACAGGAAGTGGTCGCTAAAGGGAGTAGATACCTGAAAGGTAGAGAGCCCATTGGCTATTACCTGTCTCCCCTTGTAACACCCCTAAATTCAGTATTTAGGTGGCTCCCCGAGACCTGAACCTCAGATTCATCAGACCAACGAAGACCAGGACAAAGAAGACCCCTGCACAAGAACTGATGCCGTGCTGTAGAAGGAAAAGGCGCCAAACTCTGCTAGCTGATCCAAGGACTCGACAATCACTGCCTGCTGTGTCGTCCTGAACCTGAAAGGATTCCATGAACCCTGGAGCACCTACTACTTCAAGAAATTGCCGTGGAGATCCCTTGGAGTGGAGGTATCACTCCCCTGCACACCACAGACACTGATCCCGTGTAGTCCGTTTTGTCGACTTGCTGCTCCCCGACTTCGACACAGCACCAAAGCAAGAAGAGTTACAACAGCTCTGGAGGGTCAGATCTGCCTCTCCAGCAAGTTTGGAGGCACCAGGACCTACCAGAGCAGCAGCGTACAAATTCCCGAGGTACCGGACCCCCAATGGTAAAACCCAAGAAGAAGAATCAACTCCGGACTCCCGAAGCACCAGAAGCAAGCACCCGTCAACGGATGTTAAGACACCCGAGACACACTTCCTGAGTGGCCTAGCTGTCCCGAGATTGCCTCTCCTAGTTGCCTGCTCCTGACTGCGAGAACCTCAAGACCACGACGCCAGGCTGACCTGTTTGCTCTGCACCCGGCCCCACCAGCTCCAGCACCGACCAACTAGCCCTGCTCCCAAGGTCCCCAGGCCCTTGCGACCTCCTCCCTCTATGGAGACCCCCCAGACTTACCTGTAAGTCCCTTTGTGGAGTTCATTTTCAAGTTGCCCCCTTTGTCTTAGTGCAACAGCTTCCAAGATCTCAGCATCTCTGCTTCCGACTGATCCGGAATGCGTCTGTACTTCTGCTGGAACTTTAGACCAGGTCCCAACATCGACTAAAAATAAGATGGTGAACCTCGTGAAAGCATTTTTCCCCATTGTTTCCAATGGTGCGTAAATGTGCATACAAGTGATATATTTATCGAACTTTGCAAAACAATTTCTCCGAAAGTACTTACCTTAGAACTGTGTTTAAGTTCTTAAATATTGTATAAAAATCGATGTTATTTTTACAAATTGGTCTTGGATTTATTCTTGAGTGTATGTCTCATTTATTGCCTCTGTGAGTATATCAAATGCTTAACACTACCCCCTGATAAGCCTAACTGCTCGCCCACACTACCACAAAAAGAGAAGAGTTAGTACTATCTACTTTTACCTCTACCTGCCTTTTGGGGATTTCTCCCACGCTCTACATAGTGTACTTCATTTTAGTACACTGTACAGAGAGGCGGTTTC
>CAWUFW010024405.1:0-60973 GCA_963921515.1 Calotriton arnoldi | reverse complement strand
TAATTTTACTGCAGCAAATCAGTGCATTCTGGAATTATTCATTCTGGTTCAGTTCAATGAAACAAATCAGACTAAAACATCTGAAAACATTGATTTGTAAAAGCTAAAACCAGAACTGGAAATGTTGTATACCAGTGTCGTAGAGTCATCTAATATTTAGGGTGATTTTATCAAAATAGAAAGAATTCCGTAGGATCCCTTACGAAGTGTCAAACACAGTACAATTTAGAGACCTCATTTCAATCTCATGACAGAAGGAAGAAAAACTATGGGCCTGGTATTGAGGATGGAGTTAACTCCGTTAGGATGGTGGAGGACAATACCTCCGTCATCCTTAGGTACCTCTGCCCGCCCGTTGACTCTGAGTACAACTCTATACATTGATAGGGAGTGCTATCATGGCGGTTTCTGTTTGTACATGAAATGTTAGAAGGACAGTACAGTCAGACATGCTGCCTGGCTGTGAGAAAGTGCCCTCTTTCTGAATGGTATGCCCCCACTTTTTGCTGAATTGCTGATGTTCTTTGACTGAGTGTGCCCTGGGCTCCTGCTAATCAGGTACCCAGGGCCTATGTTCCGTCCCTAAAAACTGCATTGAAGCCTAAACCCAATTGGCATCCCTGGCCACAGGTAGGTCCCTGGTAAATGGTACCACAGCTACCCAGGGCACTGTGACCAGGGAAGGCCCCTAAGGGCTGCAGCACTTATTGTGCCACCCTTAGAGGCCCTGCACCTTTTCACACACACACTGCCTTTGCAGGCTGCGTGTCTTGGTGCAGAACAAAGTGAAGAGTCGACATGGCACACATCCCTGTGTGCCATGCCCACAGCCCACTGCCCTGGCCTAGATCAGCCACCCCTCCAACTGGGTGCACTATGCCAGTGGTGAGGCTACAGGTGCATGAGCCCTGTACCCCTACAGTGCCCAAGTCCATTCTTGGGCCTTGTAAGTGCAGTGCTGCCATTAAGAGTATATGGTGCTGGGAGTTTGTCATTACGAACTCCACAGCACCATAATGGCTACACTGAAGACTGGGAAGTTTGGTATCAAACTTCTCAGCACATTAAACCCACACTGATGCCAGTGTGGGATTTAATGTAAAATGCATGACAGAGGGCATCTTAGAGATGCCCCTGAAACTCGACCAACTTCTAGTGTCCCGACTGAGTGGCTGCTTAGGCTGCCACCAACAGACATGTTTCTGGACCCCTGGGTCGAGAGCCTGCTGCTCTCGGGGCCTGAAACAATGCACATCCTGGGACGAGGTGCCAAGCCTCCTCCCCCAGGATGGGCAGGGTTCACGAAAGGGGAAGCTTCAAAGGCATGCCGCCTTTGTGAGCCTCCCCAGACCACTTGCTGCTTTCAGCAACTGGTCCCCACTGGTTCTACCCCCACTTTGGGCGGGAGAACCGGCGGGAAAAACAAGTGAGGGAAAGAGGTGTGCCCACCTCTGCCAACTCCACCCCTCAGGTGGGGAGGCGATGTGAAGAACAACTCCGTTTCCCCGCCATCTTGAGGATGAGGGGACCCAACCAACCAGGGACAGGCTCCTGCCCCCTCCCACTGGAGGGTGGCACGATAGGGGTGTACCCACCCCAGGGAAGGGACCCATTGGCCCCTGCCCTTTACCTACCTGTAACGCCCCTAAATCTAGTATTTAGGGGGCACTCTGAACCTTGCTTCCTCAGTTCCAGAAACGACAAGAAAGAAGATAAAAAGGACCGAAGAGCCGTGTAGAGCTAACAAGAGGACGACGCCCACTGACTTGGCCCCAGCCCTACCGGCCTGTCTCCCCTCAAACCTGCTCCTGCGAAATCCCGGCGTGTCCTGCAGCCAGCAACCTCAACAAACCCGGAGGACCTGCCTGCCTTCACTTCAAAAGACTGAGTCTCCCGAGAACAGCGGACCTGTTCAACTTGCAACTTCTGGCAGCTGCCGGAGACCGTGAATCCAGCCCACTCTGCAACCGCCGAACCCGGCCCGAGCTCGAGTGGAAAAACACGACGAGGAGTTCTCCCCGGTGATTGGGACCCAAGATCCGGAGATCCCAGACCAGCCTCAAGACCCCAGCCGACGCCTGCAGCCTTAATCCAGAGGACCCCCTCTACCGCGACCAAGAGCAAGTAAGACTTTCTGACGCCAAAAGGCACCCCTGCACCTGACGCCCCACGGCCTTGTGTGCTGCAACCAGCGGTGCCTAGCCAACCCAAGACATCCCAACTTACCCCTCGAAGTGGTGGTCGCACCCAGAAGGTCTTCGTCCCCGAGCCTGCAGTGTTTCTTTCGACCGGAGTCTCTCCATAGCAGACAACAGGGCGCATGGAGCCAAAACAGCACTTTGCACCCGGCCGCCCCAGTGCCGCTGAGGGTGCACCTTTTGTGCTGACCTGCAACCCCAATTGCCCTGAACTAAACCCTAGGAGATTTGCTCCCACAGCCGTGTGGCCTGCTTGCTAGCAGCCACCAACCGGAGACCCCCTATCCTCCATAGGATAACATTGGGACTCAACACTCTGCACCCGGCCACCCTAGTGCCGCTGAGGGTGTAACCAGAGTGCATCACTGACCCTGGGGGACCCCTGAGTCTAACCCCAGAACCTTAACTCCCACAGTCGATAACTTACCTTTGAACCGATAACTTGTTTTTCCTCCATAGGATAACATTGACAATTTTCTACCAAAAAGTTTCTAAGTGTGGAGTTTTGAAATCTAAAAATATTCTTTAAAAATCGCACGAATAACCAAAACGTATTTACTTACCTGTTTGCATCAAATGTCCCAGTGCTGAATCTAGGTATCCAGCACTGAGTTAGAAAAGTAACGTAGAAAGTAACTTACCTGTAATTTACTGAAAAAGCCTATTCATTTCAATGTACTGTATTTGCTAAGTATTGCAACCTACTGCATCCCCTGTAAATCAAACAAAGTACAATTCCTATTGCATTTTCAAACTGTTCTACAATCAGCAACTTATTACTGTAAAGTATTTAATGGTTACCTGTACCAGGCTTGCTTGGTTCTAAAAATAAAACAACAGTATATTTTTTATACAAAAACAATTGGTCTAGAGTTCAGTTCTTGAGTGTGTGAATTCATTTGCTGACTGAGTGTGTACATCAAATGCTTAACACTATCCTTTGATACTGCCTTACTGCTCGACCACTCTACCACAAATAGAGAGTAAGGTTCTATCTAACTTTAACCTCTGCCTACCTCTGGGGTCACTCTGGACTCTATACACACTATACCTCACTTTGGTGTAGTATATATAGAGCCAGTTTCCTACATTGGTGGATCAGTGGTGGGATATACAACTTTGCATTTGTTGGACTACTTGGTTACCACCTGATCACACGACAGAACTCTTAAATTGCCTTTAGAATTCTGATTTTTTTCAAATTGGCATTTGTTTTTCAAACTACTAAAAGTCGTGTTAGGGCCTTGCTTAAATCCCTTTAGAATTTTAGAAAATAAAATTCACTGTAGTCAAGAGTAGAGGGGTTAGAACTTTTTTGTTAGAATGTCTCAAAATAAGAACCCAGCTACTAGTGAAGATAACCATGATGACATACAGGACATGGTTGAGGAGCTTGACCTCACCCCTTACCTTCACTTGTCTTTCAAGGAAGTAAGGTCCTTATGTAAAATTAAAAACATACCAATGGGCCCCCATCCAACCAAACAAAAGCTCCAGGAGCTGTTGGCTGAGTATGCAAAGATCCACCCCTCTGAAAATGGTGATGACCAGTCAGAGGGAGAAGGAGGTGAGGAGGATGGAGATAGGTGCCCACCTCCACCACTTCCTAGGGAAGGAAGGGACCCTGTGCCCTTACTTCCAAGAATCAACCTCTGGGGACCTAGAGGCCACACAGGTGGCTCAGGTTCTGGTGAGGACATTGAGGACAGCCTCAATGAGGAGGACAGCCTTTTAGCAAGTCTGACCAAAAGACTAGACCTAGAGACCAGACTCCTGGCTCTAGAGAAAGAAAGAAAGGAGATGGGGTTAGCACCCATCGATGGTGGCAGCAATTAAAATAATAAGGATAGAGAGCAATCTTATGATCCTAAAATCCCCAAAGGGATTGTCCCTAAATTTGAGGAGGGTGATGACATCACTAAATGGTTCACAGCCTTTGAGAGGACTTGTGACATGAGAAAGGTGAAGAAACCTCTCTGGGGGCACTCCTGTGGGAACTGTTCTCTGGTAACTGCAGAGACAGACTCCTGACCCTTTCTGGGCCAGATGCTGGGTCTTATGACCTCATGAAGAGAACTCTGATTGAGGGATTTGGACTCACAACTGAGGAGTACAGAATTAGATTCAGGGGGGCTCACAAATCCCAAAACCAGTCCTGGATTGATTTTGTAGACTACTCAGTAAAGACACTAGATGGTTGGTTAACTGGACACAATGTGCATGACTTTACTGGAATTTACAACTTGTTTATGAAGGAACATATTTTAAGTAATTGCACGATTGAAAAGTTACATCAGCATTTGGTAGACCTAGGTCTAATTTCTCCCCAAGAATTGGGAAAGAAGGCAAACCACTGGGTCAAGACTAGAGTGACTAAGACCACCACTGGGGGTGACCAAAAGAAAGGGGTTACAAAACCTCCCCAGGGGAAAGGTGGTGAGAATCCCCAAGATAAAAGGTCTGAGTCTTCTAAAGGGCCCCAAAAACCTGCACAGGGGGGTGGGTCCCAAAACTCTTCCCAATCTGGTCCTAGATACAGGGGGAAGAACTTTGATCCTGCAAAGGCCTGGTGTAACAATTGTAAGACGTTGGGACACTTAACTGGAGACAATGCTTGCCCTAGCAAAAAGGCCCCTAGTCCTACAGTTACAGCTACTCCTGGGGTAGCAAGTCTCCAGATGGGATCAACAGTGTGCCAAGAGCAAATCAGGTTGCACACTGAAGCAGTTCTAGTCTCAGAGGGGGAAGTTGAGTTTGCCACTGTAGCTGTGTGGCCACCCAACTTAAAGAGGTATTTACAATACCCTTGGACTAATGGAACTAGGATCGAGGCTCTGAGGGATACAGGTGCCAGTGTCACTATGGTGAGAGACACACTGGTTTCCCCTGAGCAATACTTGATTGGGCGTACTTACCCAGTCACCAATGCTGACAGTGTTACCACTAACCATGCAATGGCTATGGTGACATTAGACGGGGGGGGGGGTTACTGGCCTGGGCATCTTACTCTCCAAAGCTACCAGCTGCATGTCTGCTTGGCAATGACCTGGAAACCTCAGCCTGGGCTGAGGTTGAACTAAAAACCCATGCAGCAATGCTGGATATCCCTGAATTGGTGTGTGTAAAAACAAGAGCACAGAGCAAAAGGCAGGGTGAAAAAGAAGTGTTGGAGCCTGAAAGTATGGCCCAAACATTCCAAGAGAAAAGGTAAGAAGACTGGGGAACCAGCTTCTGTTCAGCAAAAGGATCAGGACCCCTCTCCTCAGGGAGAGGACTTGGACACCCCAGAGGGAACTGAGCCTATGGAGCTTGACCCTTACCAGGTTGAACTCTTGGTCCCAGGGGGACCCTCTAGGGAAGAGCTGTGTCAGGGGCAGCAGGACTGTCCCACTCTTGAAAGCCTGAGGCAGCAAGCTGTTTCAGAAGCACAGGGAGATGTCAGTGGTACCCACAGAGTTTATTGGGAAGAGGGATTACTGTACACTGAGGCAAGAGACCCCAAACCTGGAACCACCAGGAGAGTGGTAGTGCCACAGAGGTACAGGGAGTTCCTCCTAACTTTAGCTCATGACATCCCGACATTGGGGAGAGGAGTTGGCCTAACGGCTAGGCCGTCGGCCTCGAACCTGGGGATCCGGGTTCGAGTCTCGGCAATGGCACTGAACATCCTGTGATTCTGGGCAAATCACTTAATCTCCCTGTGCCTAACAAAAAAAAATGATGAATGTGTCCTCATGTAACGCAACTGGTGCTATGTAAAGCGCTCTGATATCCGATACCGGGTCAAGTTCGCGCTATATAAAACTCTGTAAAAAAAATCCCTCTAGCTGGACATCTGGGCCAAACCAAGACTTGGGAGAGGCTAGTAAGCCACTTTTACTGGCCCCAGATGAACCAAAAGGTGAAGGAGTTTGTCAGCTCCTGTGTTACCTGTCAAGCCAGTGGCAAGACAGGTGGTCACCCAAAGGCCCCCCGGATACCACTGCCTGTGGTGGGGGTTCCCTTTGAAAGGGTAGGTGTGGACATAGTGGGTCCACTTGAACCTCCCACAGCATCAGGGAACAAATTCATTCTAGTGGTAGTGGATCATGCCACTAGGTACCCTGAAGCAATTCCCCTTAGGACTACTACAGCTCCTGCAGTAGCCAAGGCCCTCATTGGTGTCTTCACCAGAGTAGGGTTTCCTAAGGAGGTGGTTTCAGACAGAGGTTCCAACTTCATGTCTGCTTACCTAAAACACATGTGGAAAGAGTGTGGAGTGCAGTACAAGTTTACTACACCCTATCACCCACAAACCAATGGCCTTGTGAGAGATTCAACAAGACATTGAAAGGCATGATTATGGGACTCCCTGAAAAACTCAAAAGGAGATGGGATGTCCTCTTACCATGCCTGCTTTTCGCTTACAGAGAAGTGCCACAGAAGGGAGTAGGGTTTTTCCCCTTTGAACTTCTGTTTGGCCATCCTGTGAGGGGAACACTCTGTCTGGTAAAAGAGGGTTGGGAGAAGCCTCTCCAAGAATCCAAACAAGATATTGTGGACTATGTGCTTGGCCTAAGGCCCAGAATGGGTGAGTACATGGAAAAGGCATCCAAAAATCTTGAGGCCAGCCAGGAGCTTCAGAAGCACTGGTATGACCAAAAAGCTGCACTGGTTGAATTTCAACCTGGGCAAAAGGTGTGGGTTTTGGAGCCAGTGGCGCCAAGGGCACTCCAGGACAGATGGAGTGGCCCTTACCCTATCCTAGAAAAAAAGAGTGAGGTCACCTACTTGGTTGACCTGGGCACAAGCAGGACACCCAAAAGGGTTATCCATGTGAACCGCCTAAAGCTCTACAATGACAGGGCTGACATCACCATGCTGATGGTGACTGATGAGGAACAGGAAGCAGAGAGTGAACCTCTCCCTGACCTTCTCTCATACAGCCCAAAAGATGGGTCAGTAGATGGAGTTGTCTTTTCAGACACCCTCTCTGCCCAACAGCAGACTGACTGCAAGCAAGTCTTACAGCACTATGCTAAGCTCTTTTTCTTGTCCCCTGGTCTGACAAACTGGTGTACCCATGATGTGGACACTGGTGACAGTACACCTGTCAAAAACAAAATCTATCGACAGTCAGACCAAGTCAAGGAAAGCATCAGAGCTGAGGCCAGCAAGATGCTGGAGTTAGGGGTTATTGAACCCTCTGAGAGCCCCTGGGCTAGCCCAGTGGTTCTAGTCCCCAAACCTCATCCACAGGGTGGTAAAAGAGAAATGAGGTTCTGTGTGGATTATAGAGGGCTCAACTCTGTCACCAAGACAGATGCTCACCCTATCCCAAGAGCAGATGAGTTGATAGACAAATTGGGTGCAGGCAAATTTCTAAGTACCTTTGACTTAACTGCAGGGTACTGGCAAATTGGCATGGCCCCAGGAGCAAAGAGAAAACAGCATTCTCCACACCTGATGGGCATTATCAGTTAACTGTTATGCCCTTTGGTTTAAAGAATGCCACTGCCACCTTCCAAAGGTTGGTGAATCAAGTCCTTGCTGGGTTGGAGTCCTTTAGTGCAGCTTATCTTGATGATATTGCTGTCTTTAGTTCCACCTGGCAGTATCACCTGATCCACCTTGGGAAGGTTTTAAAAGCCCTGCAAACTGCAGGCCTAACTATCAAGGCATCCAAATGCCAGATAGGGCAGGGAACTATGGTGTACTTGGGCCACCTTGTTGGTGGAGGCCAGGTACAGCCCAAGATCCAGGCCATCCTGGACTGGGCAGCTCCAACCACCCAGACCCAAGTCAGGGGATATGGGTCCATTGTGACTCCCCTCACAGAACTCCCTCCAAGAAAATGCCCTAGAAGGTAAACTGGACAGTTAGTTGCCAAAAGGCTTTTGACACCCTGAAAGAAGCAATGTGCTCAGCACCAATTCTGAAGGCTCCAGATTATGCCAAGCAGTTCATAGTGCAGACTGATGCCTCTGAGCTAGGGATAGGAGCGGTCCTATCCCAGACCAATAATGAAGGCCAAGACCAACCTGTTGCTTTTATAAGCAGAAGGCTTCTCCCCAGGGAGCAGCGTTGGAGTGCCATTGAGAGGGAGGCCTTTGTTGTGGTTTGGTCCTTGAAGAAGCTGAGACCATACCTGTTTGGGACTCACTTCCTAGTTCAAACCGACCACAGACCTCTCAGATGGCTAATGCAAATGAAAGGGGAAAATCCTAAACTGTTGAGGTGGTCCATCTCCCTACAGGGAATGGACTTTGAAGTGGAACACAGACCTGGGACTGCCCACGCCAATGCAGATGTACTTTCCAGGTTCTTCCACTTAGACAATGAAGACTCTCTAGGGAAAGGTTAGTCTCATCATCTTTCGTTTGGGGGGGTTGTGTGAGAAAGTGCCCTCTTTCTGCATGGTATGCTCCCACTTTTGCTGAATTGCTGATGTTCTTTGACTGAGTGTGCCCTGGGCTCCTGCTAATCAGGTACCCAGGGCCTATGTTCCTTCCCTAAAAACTGCATTGAAGCCTAAACCCAATTGGCATCCCTGGCCACAGGTAGGTCCCTGGTAAATGGTACCACAGGTACCCAGGGCACTGTGACCAGGGAAGGCCCCTAAGGGCTGCAGCACTTATTGTGCCACCCTTAGAGGCCCTGCACCTTTTCACACACACACTGCCTTTGCAGGCTGCGTGTCTTGGTGCAGAACAAAGTGAAGCGTCAACATGGCACACATCCCTGGGTGCCATGCCCACAACCCACTGCCCTGGCCTAGATCAGCCACCCCTCCAGCTGGGTGCACTATGCCAGTGGTGAGGGTACAGGTGCATGAGCCCTGTACCCCTACAGTGCTCAAGTCCATTCTTGGGCATTGTAAGTGCAGTGCTGCCATTAAGAGTATATGTTGCTGGGAGTTTGTCATTACGAACTCCACAGCACCATAATGGCTACACTGAAGACTGGGAAGTTTGGTATCAAACTTCTCAGCACATTAAACCCACACTGATGCCAGTGTGGGATTTAATGTAAATGCACGACAGAGGGCATCTTAGAGATGCCCCCTGAAACTCGACCAACTTCTAGTGTCCCGACTGAGTGGCTGCTTAGGCTGCCACCAACAGACATGTTTCTGGACTCCTGGGTCGAGAGCCTGCTGCTCTCGGGGCCTGAAACAATGCACATCCTGGGACGAGGTTCCAAGCCTCCTCCCCCAGGATGGGCAGGGTTCACGAAAGGGGAAGCTTCAAAGGCATGCCGCCTTTGTGAGCCTCCCCAGACCATTTGCTGCTTTCAGCAACTGGTTCTACCCCCCACTTTGGGTGGGAGAACCGGCGGGAAAAACAAGTGAGGGAAAGAGGTGTGCCCACCTCTGCCAACTCCACCCCTCAGGTGGGGGAGGCGAGGTGAAGCACAACTCAGAGTCCCCGCCATCTTGAGGATGGGGGACCCAACCAACCAGGGGCAGGCTCCTGCCCCCTCCCACTGGAGGGTGGCACGATAGGGGTGTACCCACCCCAGGGAAGGGACCCATTGGTCCCTGCCCTTTACCTACCTGTAACGCCCCTATATCTAGTATTTAGGGGCACCCTGAACCTTGCTTCCTCAGATCCAGAAACGACAAGAAAGAAGATAAAAAGGACCGAAGAGCCGTGCAGAGCTAACAAGAGGACGACGCCCACTGACTTGGCCCCAGCCCTACCGGCCTGTCTCCCCTCGAACCTGCTCCTGCGAAATCCCGGCGTGTCCTGCAGCCAGCAACCTCAACAAACCCGGAGGACCTGCCTGCCTTCACTTCAAAAGACTGAGTCTCCCGAGAACAGCGGACCTGTTCAACTTGCAACTTCTGGCAGCAGCCGGAGATCGCGACTCCAGCCCACTCTGCACCCGCCGAACCCGGCCCGAGCTCGAGTGGAAAAACACGACGAGGAGGTCTCCCCCGCCATTGGGACCAAAGATCTGGAGATCCCAGACCAGCCTCAAGACCCCAGCCGACGCCTGCGGCTTCAATCCAGAGGACCCCCTCTACAGCGACCAAGAGCAAGTAGGACTTTCCGACGCCAAAAGGCACCCCTGCACCCGACGCCCCATGGCCTTTTGTGCTGCAACCAGCGGTGCCTAGCCAACCCAAGACATCCCAACTTACCCCTCGAAGTGGTGGTCGCACCCAGAAGGTCTTCGTCCCCGAGCCTGCAGTGTTTCTTTCAACCGGAGTCTCTCCATAGCAAACAACAGGGCGCACGGCGCCAAAACAGCACTCTGCACCCGGCCGCCCCAGTGCCGCTGAGGGTGCACCTTTTGTGCTAACCTGCAACCCAAATTGCCCTGAGCTAAACCCTAGGAGCTTTGCTCCCACAGCCGTGTGGCCTGCTTGCTAGCAGCCACCAACCGGAGACCCCCTATCCTCCATAGGATAACATTGGGCCTCAACACTCTGCACCCGGCCGCCCTAGTGCCGCTGAGGGTGTAACCAGATTGCATCACTGACCCTGGAGGACCCCTGAGTCTAACCCCAGAACCTTAACTCCCACAAGTGTGGAGTTTTGAAATCTAAAAATATTCTTTAAAAATCGCACGAATAACCAAAACGTATTTACTTACCTGTTTGCAGGAAATGTCCCAGTGCTGAATCTAGGTATCCAGCACTGAGTTAGAAAAGTAACGTAAAAAGTAACTTACCTGTAATTTACTGAAAAAGCCTATTCATTTCAATGTACTGTATTTGCTAAGTATTGCAACCTACTGCATCCCCTGTAAATCAAACAAAGTACAATTCCTATTGCATTTTCAAACTGTTCTACAATCAGCAACTTATTACTGTAAAGTATTTAATGCTTACCTGTGCCAGGCTTGCTTGGTTCTAAAAATAAAACAACAGTATATTTTTTTATACAAAAACAATTGGTCTAGAGTTCAGTCCTTGAGTGTGTGAATCCATTTGCTGACTGAGTGTGTACATCAAATGCTTAACACTATCCTCTGATACTGCCTTACTGCTCAACCACTCTACCACAAATAGAGAGTAAGGTTCTATCTAACTTTAACCTCTGCCTACCTCTGGGGTCACCTGGACTCTATACACACTATACCTCACTTTGGTGTAGTATATATAGAGCCAGTTTCCTACACTGGCTAGCAGCAAACTTTAAAAAAAAAACTTTTGTTATTCAAAAACAAACTCCTAAAGCAGGACTTTGTTTTTGAAAAACAAAAACTAATGGTCCCACATGCTGGGAGTTTTCACCGAGGGTCACAGGGAAATCATTTTTTTCCTGTCTCTTACGCCAGGATTAATCTAAATAGGATAGATGGTATAATATCTTTCCTTTGACGGTCCCTACCCTGTCGGGCCAACAGAGGATGTTTTCCATCAAGGAGACACATGCAAAGGACGGGGACTATAATTAATTGAACTGAATGTCTATGGAATCTGAATGAATTATCCCTCAGTAAATCAAAAGAAGATATAGAGGTATCAGAGACAGTAGAAAAGAAACTCATATAGATTTTTATTTATTGACTTTATCACAAATATTGTAAGAAAAAAGACACTGATGAAACAGAGATATTTTGTTACCTCCATTCTTGTGACCTCCGTATTGGCCATTTCATAGTTCCACATTCTAACACTAATTTTCCAGACTGAGGATGTGGATCTCCTATTGAAGTTTCAGAACTAATTTGGGGTGATTCTCCTTCAAATATCATTTTCTGGCTGTAGCTCAGAGCCTTTGTTCTAGGTGATGGCGTTCACAGTGGTAGCAATAGTGCTGGCTAAAAGCAGAAGTAAAATATAGGAGAGGGGTCCCACACACCAAAGGGACAGGACACCAAAATAAGACACTTCTGTCAATGACAAGATCCCTTTGGGCTCCTTTTTAAAGCATACCAGTTCATCCAAATAACACACATACGATATTCAAATCATCAACAATCACAAGAAACCAAAACCATAATATAAAATTGTATTGTATTTTATTATATATAATCCCCTCAGGATTCAAAATATATGCAATTTAAAAGTCAAATTCATATAAAAACATTGATTTTATCAAAAATAATCACATACAAATAATTATAAAAACACATTCTAAAAAACTGTAACACTTCTTGGAGATATGGAAATATGGAAAAAATGGTCAAATTGGCACATCCAATGCTAATAATGAACAATGCTTAATCGGCACTCGATCATATAATTTGTTTTTTCTTTTTAATAGACCATCAGAGTGCTAGTATGTCCAACCAATATGAAGTAGCGACGCGTTTCGGTGGTCTATTCTGATTCACCACCTACTTCAGGCTTAATATATCAAATCAATATCTCCCCATATGATCCGTAAAATGGTGTATAGAAATAAAGAAGGAGATCTATTTCTTCCTTCAATGTGGTTCTAATCCTCTTCACACACCACTCGCAGTGAATAGAGAATATGGACCTCTATGTCATCCCTTAATCAAACTTGTAATGTTTCTTTTCATCCTTTTCTTTGGATAATTGGGAATAAAAACGTAAAAAGAGTTTGCGTTCGTTCCCTGTTGGGAAATCCAAAATCACACCTCCACTGTAGCTGTAGTAATATATTTCTTAAAGAAACCGTCCTCCTCACGTCGCATTTGATTAATATTCACACGTGCGTGTGCCGGTCCCAAACAAGCTGCCTGGACGTAAACAGTCTCCTGACGGGCTACAACACCTTCCGGGTTCCTACAATCAATTATTTGTATGTGATTATTTTTGATAAAATCAATGTTTTTATATGAATTTGACTTTTAAATTGCATATATTTTGAATCCTGAGGGGATTATATATAATAAAATACAATACAATTTTATATTATGGTTTTGGTTTCTTGTGATTGTTGATGATTTGAATATCGTATGTGTGTTATTTGGATGAACTGGTATGCTTTAAAAGGAGCCCAAAGGGATCTTGTCATTGATAAAAGCAGAAGTATCCAAAACAAAGACACAATGAAGCATGAGATCTCAGCACCTGGCTGTCATCAGCCTTCCTGGGCAGTCATCAGGCACATACAAAATGGCAGTCCTGCTTAGAAACTTTGACACCTTTAACAAGAGAAACCTTTGACCTACCCCTTTCTCCTACCATCTGTCGTATGTCATCATTCAGGAAGAACTAATCAGCAGCCCTTTGCAAAAAAGTACCTCACAGAATTTCTTTAAGGAGCCTTTTCTCCATTCTCCCTCACTTCAGTTCTGGATCTCCAACCTCTAGCCACATGGATGCAGTCAATACACACCCACTGTGTAGGGAAGCTGCATCTACTCTCCATTACGTCATGTAAAAGGCATCCCACTGGTCCATACACTTAGATTTTCATTACACAAAGAGTTTGACTTCTCTGCACTTGCTACATGGCCATCGCACATAGATGCGAATAGAATGTCAGTGCAGAGATCTGGGGGTCACACTGGATCCCTCTTTGGGCCATCTGAGATCTATATGGAGCCTCTACCACTGCTTCTTCTGCTCATCAGAGCCTTCTTATGATCCTGACCTCTCCTTTGATGATTGCCATAGCTCTTTGACCCCTTTGTTAGCCTTTCACTATTTTCCTGACTTCAGCCATCTGAGATTCACAAACCTTTTCAGCCATCCTTCACAGACCACACTCATTTTCACCCATCCACCTTTTAACTCCTCTGCCAAGTTTCAGTCCCTATGATCTCAGATTCACCCCAGACTACTCTGCCAGCATCAGACTCTATCACTCAGAGGACCGAGTGTAACAGTCTCAGCTCTTTATTCACTTTGCATGCTCTGATTTTTCAGCAAATACTTCCCACTTCTGGGCTGAAAAGGTTCGGGTTTAAAAGGGTTACCAGCATAAGCATGAATAAAAAACATTTACATACAGGATATCCCAATACATGTGGTCTAGAATCCCATAGGTGTCCTCCTGCTCCTGTTCTTCTTGCTTCTTCTCCAGGTCCTTCTGTGCATTTTGGCATTGTTCCTCCTCCTAGTCATGTGGTCCTGTTCTAAGCCTTCTTTTTCTGGGTTATTTTGGTCCTCCTGATCCTCATCATGGCCATGGTCTAACTAGTTCTGGTCCCCCTAGTACTGGTTTCCTGAATCCATGGTCCTGATTCTCCTTTTCCTACTCACCCTGGTCGTCCTGGTCCATGTACTCAAGGTCTTGATCCTCCTGACCCAGATCTTCCCGGTTCCCCTAGTCCTTTGTTTCCTGGTCCTCTTATAACTTCTCCTTCTGCCTCTTGTTGCATGTGTCCCCGGGTCTCAGCTACCTGGTACTTCTGGCCAAGGTTGTGCTATTCTTTTTTTCATAGTCCTTCTCCTTCTCAAGCTTCTGTGCTCATTATCTCTGATCCTCTTGGTCCTGTTCCCTATAGTTTGGGCTCTCCTGAGCCTAGTTCCCCTGGACCTGACCCACCTGCCATCCTGGTCTTGGTTTCATTGGTCCTGGTCTTTTGGCCATCATGACCTTTCTTGGTGCGCCTAGTTTTGGCCCATATGGTCCTGGTAACCTTGGTCCTGGTTCTCCTCACCGTCAGCCTCCTACCCTTGGTATTGAATGTCCCAGTCCAGCTTGCTTCTTGTGGCCTGCACTCTTAATCTTTGTCCTCCTGGTTTGGGTTCTAGATCTGTTCCTTGTCAGTTTAGTCCTACTGGTGGTGCAGCCATTGATCCAGGTTCTCCTTGTTCGGGTCCTCCTCAGCCTGGTGAGTTTGGTCCTGGTCCTACTGGCCACCACTGCCCAGAACACTTGGTCTTCCAGATTCGGGTTGGCCTTCTTACATCTGATCCTCCTCACCCTGGTCCTCTTACTTGTAATGATTGCTCTGCCCCACATGGTAATCCGAGCCCTGGTCCCCTAGGTCTCTGATCTTCATGACCCTCTTAGCCCTGTTTCCAGGCCTCCTGGTCATGATCTTTTTAGTTTACCTAGTTCTCTTGCTCTGGTCTTCTGGGTGCCCTTGGTATTGCTCCCCCTGGTCTTCCTAGTTCTTTCCTGCTTATCCTGGTATCCTGGACATACTGGCCATTGCCCTCCAGGTCCTGATCTCCATAGTCCTCTTCAATCTGATGCTGATCCTCTTGGTTCTTGCCCACATGGTTCTTCAATAACTGTCCTGTCACAGATCATCCTTGCCTTTTCTAGTTCTGATGTTCCTTGACATCCGGTTCATGTTAGCCTAAGGACTTTCTGGTACTGGCCTGCCTGGTCCTCATTCCCATGTACTCCTGCCATAGTCCTTTGGATCCAGGGTCTCCTGTTTCACTGGCATCTGGTCCTGGACCTTTTCATCCTCCTCACCTTAATTCTCATCTATCAGTCCTCCTATTCCTGCTTCCCGGGGTTTATCTAGTCCCCTTGTTTGTCTGTTCCAAATCCTTCTGATTCTGGTCCCCCTGGTCCGTGTAGTCCTGGTCTTATATATGGTTCCACTGGCCTTGGTTTCCCTAGCCGTCCTAGTCTTCTGGTTCTCCTGCCCCATCCTAGCTCTACTAGTCCTTCTGGTTTGTCTGTTCTACCCTGTTCTTGTCCATCAGACCATGGCCCTCTCTAGCATGGTCCTCCTAGTAATGGTCCTCCTGGATCTGGTCTTCCTCCTCCCTGTGGTGCTGGTCCTCCTTGTTTCCATATTGTGTGGGTCACTGGTTCATGTAGTCCTTGTCACCCTGGTTTAAGATTCCTGTGAGACTGATCCTCATGGACATTCTGATCCTAGTCCCACTGGGCCTGGACTTCCTGGTCCTTTATATCCACCCTGGGCATTCTGATCTAGGGTCTCATTGCCCTGCTAGCTCTAGTCTTTCCGGGCATGGCTTGTTGATCCTGGTTCATTCGCTTTTGGCCTCTTGGTCCTCCTTGATCTGATCTCTGTGGTTTTGGCCCTCCTGTGTCTGATCCTTCTTTCCATTGGTCTCCTGGTACTGGTCATTTTGGTCTTTATACCTTGAGTCTGCTGTATTCCTGACCCTGTTCGTGCTTGTCCCTCTGGTCCTGGTCAGTGCACTCAGGCCCTCAGAGCGCTCCTTTTTATTATGGTCCAGGGCCTTCTGTTCCTTCTACCCCATGTCCTTCTTTTCCTTTAGGCCTTTTCCACTGGGTCCAGATCCCCCTGTTCCATGTCCTCCTGGCCCTCCTGATCCTTCTCATACTGGTTCCTGTTCCCCTAGTCCTATTTTCCTTGTCTTTTTCCTCATCATCTATTTGTTCCTGGTTCCCTCAGGCATTGGTAACCTTGGTCCTCGTGAACTAGCTCTCCCTGGGCCTGGCTCCTCTTGTCCTGGTGCTTGTGGCTCTGCTCATCCTAGTCCTCCTGGTGATCCACCTTCTGGCACTTATTCTCCTACTGGTCATCATCCTCCTCCTACTAGTCCTACTGCTTCCTTCCCCGGACCCCTCCACAAAGTCTTTAGGCAGGTACAGCCTCCAAGTTTTCCACTCAGATTTATTTTTGCTTCCCGAATTGTTTAACTGAGACAGCACTCTATTGACAGAAATGAGAGCTCAGTAGAGACATAATCTTGCCCACTTAAAACAGTACTTAGCATGTTAAAAATCAAAATTTCCTTTCCCTAGATACATTGTGCTGGTGACTAAAATGTCAGTGCAGATGAATGACCACTCATGACATAGGACAAATAAGCATCTATGTCTGAAAACCACTCTGCTGGGTGAATAATATGAAAGGGTGTGTTTATTCAGCAGGTAGTTGAGTGAACTACTTAGATGTATTACTTACCTGTCCCCTTTCATTTCCCCATTTCACAGAAGGCCCATTACTGTTTCTTACTCAATTTACCTCCTGCAAGTGTCCCAGAGAAGTGTGCTCCTAAGCACCAATTGCCTATGGTACTTGTTCTCACTGGAGCCCAAATACTACCTATCTGTCTACATTCCCCGTTTGGTGCTGCTTGTCACCTACTACTCTGTTGCCAGGTTGGAAATACTAAACAAGCACAATTGCCCTTAAAAAGAAGCCTAAAGCTAGCATGAGGTTTTCCATAAGAAGCTCAAAAAGAGCCCAGACCACAAAATCAGTAAAAGAAGGATCATGAACATTAAAAAACAATGCATTCTCATGAGTGAATAAAACATTTATGTAACATGCTTTATAATGATACTCATTATTCTTTGCTGCCTCCTAGACTGCAGCACAAGATATCTGTGTGCCATATCCTGAAGCTCCTAAAACAGAAGTTTGATTCTTGCATTTCCTATTTGAATATTAAAATAACATAAATGTTTTCATTCAAAATTGATTTTACTGTTTTCTCATCTACATTTTAGCTAATCCATTCACTTACCTTTTGTGCAAACTACTGTACATTTGTATATGCACTTACTTTCAAATGTACAAATGAGGTAGCTTTCAAATCTATATTACTTCCCCATTACAAGATGGCCACCATTGTGCCAATCCCTTGAGTCCCTTTTTCTTCATGGCCTGCTAAATAAAGCCCTTATTCTCATTATTTATCCGACCACCGTTCAAATTGTACATAATCTCTATTATTTAACCTGTGGCCGACCAAAAGCAGAGATTTTGTACTATTTTGCCGGCAGCTTGGTAAATAGCAGATATGTACTATTTGGCCAGCAGCCTTGTAAAAAGCCACTTCCTTTTTAGGTCGAGCATTCGAGACCTATTGTAATTTCTTATGTTGGGTTAAAGCCATCCCCCAGCTTTTGATTTGTTTGTGTCAGTGTCCTTCAAAAATCCTTGCTTGCCAGTGGTCAGTCCTGCCTCTTTGTCCCTCCTTTCTCTCTTCCGTTCCTCCCATGCAGCAGGGACTAAGTACTGTCTCATTCCACTATGGTTCTTTATCTGTTCTCTGGGGGACTCTTTTCTTTCTTGGTTTCCTGCTCTGTTAATGTTTGTCTGTGTTCAACTTCAGCGCCCGAGCTGCTTACATTTAAATATAGCATTCTTCCTCCCACCTCCTCTTAACACCACAGTTGTTTTACTGCTGCCTCCCCTGCCCTGCCTCCCACTTGGTTGCTTGTTAATAATTGTGGACATTATCTATCAGAATTATCAGCACTGCTAGCATTTCACCAGCACTGTGCTGGTTTCGCTTTTATTGTGTATTTCCTGGCTCCACTTTCTCTGCTCTCCCTCCCCCTCCCAATCAGTCACAGGGCTCAAGCCGCCTCACAGCAGAGCCAGGCCTCAGAGCAGGGGGCACTGCTGTCTGCGCCTACCCTGCTACTCGCAGCTGTCGTGGCCGTGGACTGGCTCAGGTTTCTACAGGCAGGCAGGCTCTTTATATCAGCGCTGTGCCCTTTCAGGAGGGCAGCGCTGGTTTTGCTTTCCTTGCCGTCTCGCTCCTCCACCCCACTCTCTCTGCTGTCCCTCTCCCCTCGCTTCCAAACATTCATGAGGCTCTCTCTGGCAGTTCCACATAATTGATTCCCAAAGCTTGTTTTTTTTTTGCTGCTGCGGTGTAACTTGGAAGTGAGTCCAGAGCCATGCTTAAGGGGTTAAACACCTCAGTATGGGACTGTGCCCGACACCGGACTTAGTGAGGCTGCTATATATGTGCTAACGAGCAAAAACTTCATACAGGGGTAGGCACAGTGTTAGCGGCAGCATAAACTGTGGTTACACACGGACTTGTGTTTAGCTGCGTTTAAACAGATGCTTCTTGAGTTTCGCAGGTTTTTTTTCAAGCCCACGTATTTCCTTTTATATTGTTAATCATATTCTTTTTTCCTCTCTAATTTCGTCTTTGGACGTTCCTCCCTGCACATTAATGATTCTCTTCAATATGTTCGACTTGCTTGTGTAACGCTCCGAAGTGCAAAAATAGTGCCTGTGCACTGCACGCTGCTCCGAAGCAGCCTCTTATTGTGCCGCCAGTACTCTGCTACTGTATAGAGTGCCGTATGCGGGTCTTTAAAGCACGGAAGGCCTAGACGAGGCCGCAGGTATAGAGGAGCGTACAAAGGCAGATATACACAGGCGCCGTGACAGTGGGGTATGTCCATTCGGTCCGGTTAAGGTACTCAGTGCCGGAGTGTCCAGGGACCTCCCCGAGGTAAGGAGAGACAGGATGCATCTACCTGCAGACCCGCTGGATAGCGCATGCCAGACAGCGTCCGTTCCTGATGCACAATACAACCACCGCCTGTGAAATGACGAGTTTTCTTTTTTACGCGCCTTTTTGGGACACTGGCATTTTGGTCCAGAGACTGTTAAGGGGGCTTCTTTATTCGGCCGCAGGTCGTTAAACTGTAAACACGGCCGAACGGGCGCTGAGCACTAACCATTCCGGTGCCTTGGGCGTGCTTCGTGTGCTCGGTCCGTGTGGTTGCACTCCCGCCCGGACACCCGCAGTAAGGGCCATCGGTAGGTAGAGCTTTGAGTTCGTGCACACTCAATGGGCGCATCACCCTCTTAGACTACTTGCTCATTCTGTACTTATTATTTTGTTTTTAGAGAGATTTATCTCTCTCTAAGGTGCACATTCCCTTAGTTGTCTACTTTATTCTCTACCCTACTAGGCTCTCCATACTCAAAGGTCTCTATGATGCTAATGTCAACATGCTCTTGCTTCTGCTGTGTAATGAGCTGCACGGTTTGCCAAATTTTGCCTTAATTGTTCCGTGCGCCTGTATATCTGCACTGATCTGTTTGCGACCTAAATTAGCTGGTATGCTGCTTTTCCAACCGACCTGTTTCTCTTACCTAGTACTGTCTGCGTCCACTGCAGCACGCATCCTCCCATTATCAAATACACCAAGGTAAAGAGGCCAACAGCGGTGCAACTATATCCTGCTGGCCTGTTTGGATATCAGACTGCACAGTGCTTTGAAACCTGCTTGGGTGAAGTCTGCACTATAGAATACCATACAAAAATAACAAGCATTTGCAGTGCAATAGGTCTCTCATTTACGAGAGTTTGACCTTTGGCATTGTAAATGACAATGCCTTTTATTTATCTGATGATTTTTTAAACAAAATAAAAGGCATTGTCATTTACAATGCCAGTAGCTTAAACTCTCGCAAATGCGAGACCTATTGCATTACAAATGCTTGTTTTAAACTGTTATGATCGAGCTCTCCTTTTTTTAATATTAAGAGGTCATCCATAATTACATCAATCATGTATACATTCGTTATTCATTAAAACAAAAAGGTGAGTCACTGAAACCAAAAGGGAGACTATAAACTATACATAGGAGTCTCATTCTCATCAAAACAGTTGTCCCCACGATTCTAATAGTGTCTCCTACCCTTTAACTTTCAAAATCTCGAGTTCCAATTCAAAGAAATGACACATCGATATCCAGTAGGTATTCAATAAGGGGACAGTTGACTCTTCTACTATCCAGCTATGTATAATCAGCTATGCATAATCTAGCACTAATAATAGATATGAATACAATGGGCATATTCAATTCAAAAAGAACAATTGATGGACAGAATGCAGAACAATGTCATACATTCACCCCAGTACAGTGATATGGGCCTAAATCCATCGTTGTTTTGCTCACCATGCCATTCCAGTTTGAACCCAGCCATATGCAAATCAGTCTTGACCCTGTGCCCCATGGGAACAGTCCAGCCCGAACTGCCTGGCCAGGTCCTCCCTGGACTGGAAACAAGCATCCTAGGACCGGTTTCGGGTTTCACCCTCATCAGCCAGGATAGCTTGACTCCAGTGGCATGGAGAGCAGGGGACCCACGTCTCGGCATACCCGTCCCACTCGGGTGACATATGCAAAAAGAACAATTGATGGGCAGAATGCAGAACAATGTCATACATTCACCCCAGTACAGAGATCTGGGCCAAAATCCATCGTTTTTTTGCTCACCATGCCATTCCAGTTTGAACCCAGCCATATGCAAATCAGTCTTGACCCTGTGCCCCATGGGAACAGTCCAGCCCGAACTGCCTGGCCAGGTCCTCCCTGGACTGGAAACAAGCATCCTAGGACCGGTTTCGGGGTTTCACCCCTCATCAGCCAGGATAGCTTGACTCCAGTGGCATGGAGAGCAGGGGACCCACGTCTGGGCATACCCGTCCCACTCGGGGTGACATATGCAAAAAGAACAATTGATGGACAGAATGCAGAACAATGTCATACATTCACCCCAGTACAGAGATCTGGGCCTAAATCCATTGTTTGTTTGCTCACCATGCCATTCCAGTTTGAACCCAGCCATTTGCAAATCAGTCTTGACCCTGTGCCCCATGGGAACAGTCCAGCCCGAACTGCCTGGCCAGGTCCTCCCTGGACTGGAAACAAGCATCCTAGGACCGGTTTCAGGGTTTCACCCCTCATCAGCCAGGATAGCTTGACTCCAGTGGCATGGAGAGCAGGGGACCCACGTCTGGGAATCAATTCAATTCAATTCAATTAATCTTTATTTTGGTTTCAAAAACCATAAAAGATGCACAGTACAATTTACACAGCAAAATACTAAAACATTCCAAAGGTATCGCTAGACCATTGCACAAGTAATGAAATACATTTTTTCAGTACTAACCTTTCTCACCCATTAAAAAATAAATGCAGTTAAAATTTAAATAATTTAAATAATAAAAACATATTGAGGGATTAGGAACAAGATACATTGTATTAACCACGGACATAAAAAGAATCTATCAAGCAACTTTTAATTAAAACTTTCTAATTAGGAATCACTCGTTAGAAAGTGCAAATGCTTAAAGTGCAACGTGTGTATGCTTGGTATGGCCTTCCACATATTTTCTTATTAATTAGTAAAGTGCAAATGCAAAACAATTATGATAGCTATACTCCAAATATAGTACATAAAGTGCAAGTGCAAAACTAATATAATATCAACATTCCAAGTATGGTACACTAAAATTTCAAGCCTTCCTTAGCTCTTACTAAGCCTACATCAAATAAATACCTACTAACACTAAAAACGACCTTTTGTGAAGTATCGGTTCTTAATATTCTTTCTGCTTCAAGGCAAGACCTAATACCCAATAACCAACAAATGGGTTTAATCCATTTTGTCCTAGATTTTGCATAAGCTGGACAAAAAAATAACAAATGTGAGTAATTTTCTTTTGCTCCAGATTGACACAACACACACTGCTCAACATTTTCGTCCCCTTGCTTGCGGGCCCACTTCGATGTGTTTGAATTAATTTGCAAAACACCATATCGAAATTTCATATATAACGATTTTGCAAGCTGTGGCTGCACCTCATCCAAAAATGGCTCAAAACTCCATATTGACTTCATTAAAAGAAACCGAGTTGTTAATGTGCCGGTAGCTGAGTTAAGGGACACACTATCTTGGATATAGGCCCAGAAAGTTTTTCAAATATTTTCTTAGAGGCCAAAGGCAGTTGAGCTGGCTCCTCCCAAAAGTGACTCAACCCTAGTTTATGGAACCAACACTTAACATGCTTGAGCCACGGCAAACCCGTGGCGTGATTGAGTCTTAAAATTTCCTCAAGCCCTTCTTTATAATGTGCGAGCTCTACTGTGGACCAGAGACGCACCCAAAATAATAATGGTCTTAGGATTACCTGGTGATCCATACGGCGCACATTTAGATCCATCACAATAGGTAATAGTGGTGTACGCATTGGAAGGCGTAATAATTGCCTAAAAAACGTATTTTCTCCTACCATAAAAGTATTATTGCTTGAAGGCCCCCATAACTCCGCCCCATAAAGAGATGCTGATTGTGCCCTATACTTGTATACCTCAAGGGCAGGGGATACCGCTTTAGACATACTACTCTCATGTTTCTTTGCTATCGGTAGAGAGTTTTGGAGTAAAATAATTTTACTTTTCTCCAATTGCGATTTCCAGGTCATTTTAGTGTCCAGGGTTATACCTAAATAGTTAAAATTATGCACGTATTCTAGCTTCAGATTTTTTACTGTTAGATTCTTTTTAAAAGACTTATGGGGATTGTGAGAAGTTGGCCTGGCATATGCTGTCCACTAGTTATAGTGGCCACCTTGCACCAGTCCAAACGACCCTTATTGATGATAGGTTTAAAGACAACCTTTATTGAAAGCTATCCTAGTGGTAGCTATGGAGAGCAGCCTTCAGGCTAAGTCTTGAAGGAGTGTAAAGCAGCTTGGTTTAACAGATTATAACCTCTTGAATAACTAAATGAAAGGAGAACCACACAAGATATATATAAAATATATGTATTTATTTCTAAACACTAACTACTAATCCCTTTATGAGATTAGAGTTCAAGATACACAGTATCACAGTATTAAAACGACAGTAAATAGCACAATACACAGTGGGCTCCAGGGGGAGACCAAACCATATACTAAGAAAGTGGTATAAGAACCACGACTTGACTAGACACAATGCCTAGAGCACGTAGAATCGCTGGGACCCCAAGGAACCACCCAAGGTAGTGACACAGGAGACCCACGGGGGACGTGTGCAGTGTGAGAACACAGCCGTGAGCGCCGTAGGATTCAATGCGGAAAGTCGCGGTTGGAATTTTAAAGATAAAGGACACTTAGGAGAGGACTTTGAGCAAACCCCTTTAGACTTAAGGGGTTCTAGGGCCAACACCCACGTGAGCACCTGAGTACTCGAGTTACCTCACCCAGGAAAGCCGGGTGCATAGGTGTCAAAAGGTGTCGGGAATCGTTGTCGTTTTCAATGGCGATCTGCTGCAAAGTGCTGCTGCCGTGAAGGAGAAACGTGTCCGGGTGGATCCAAGCCTGGATCAAAGATGTGAAGAACCTGAAAGCAGAGGGGACAGAGTCTGGGTCACTAGCCAGTGACCAGGAGCGGAGCAATCGAATGCCCACCGATGTCGGGTGCTTCAGGTGCGAAGAGGTGAAGCTTGACTCTGCAGCCACGGGGTCCTGGAGATGTCGACGATGACCAGGAGCTGGATTCGAGCTGTCCCACGAAGGATGTCGAGTGCTGGGGTGTCGGTGATCGGATTGACCACAACAAGGCTTGGCAACAGCAACCCACGCATGAAGAGAAAAGATGCTTCTGTGCGGACCTGCAAGGTCCTTGGGACTCCCCAAGCAATGGAGAGTAAGGGCACGTCTGGAGCAACCAAGGAAGTCCAATAAAAGTTAGAGTTGCCTTCTTGGGGACCCACAGGTCAACGGACCAGGGATCGCGAAGGGACCTCAAGAGGAATCACAAAATGGCGGCCCACGGAACACTCGTTGAGTGTAGGCCTGGAATCTTCGGTGCAATTAATGCTCGGGGTCAGGGCTACAAGTAACCCAAAGCTCAGCCTCAGGGGTCGCTGGAAAGCTGATGCTTCTGCAAATGGTCGCGGTGTCCAGGGGTTCGGGTTGCACGGTCTCCACAAGGGATACGGGCCTCAGACTTGCTGTGGGCACAGATCGACCTCGGAAAACCCACCTCCTGTGTGGCAATATTCTTCGGAGCCCGTCGGAGCTCGGAGATGCCAACCGGTCAGTTGCGTTAAAGGTGCCTGCCTTGCAGGGGAGTAACTTCTTTACTCCAAGGGAGATTCTTCAGTCATCCAGCGTAGTGTAGATCGTCGAAGTACTTGGTTTCTGGTATCAGAGTTTAGTCCAGGTGTAATCTAAAGTCCTGTAGTCAGGGTTTCCTACTTTATACCCAAGGAAGGGGTGGGACAAACTCTGAGGACCCACCTATGGAAGGGTCAGGAAAGAGGGGTGGCTACACCCATTTCCTTTGTCCAGTTTCGCGCCAGAGCAGGGGCTATGTGCCCCTGCAACCGGTTTGAGCTGGACTATGCACAGGGACACCAAATGTGCCCCAGTGCAGACTTCAAAGCACTCTGAGAGTGCACCCACCCAGCCCCAATACACTAAAGCCTGTCTGGGAGGTGGTCACACCTCCCTGTGACAGGAAACCTATTGTCCAGGCCTCCCCTGCCGGAGTTTCGTCCAGCAGCAGGAGGGCAGACTCGTGTCTGTGGCTGCAGCATCCATTTTGTGATGCCAGGGTTCTGTTAAACTGGTACCGGGTGTACCGGTGGTGCCATGTTGCTCCCTCTAGAAGGGAGGAATCATACCTCCCACTCCAGTACTGGGGTGGAGGTATGATTCCAAGGTGTTTGACACCAAACACAACAGTTTTCCATGCAGCCATTCTCAAGTTAGCATTTACCGCGGGGTTATAATGCACTTAAGAGTATATGGTCTGGCTGCATCACAAACAACCCCAGAATGAAGATTCCGAAAGCTGCAGAGGGGCTCTGCTCATGCATGGGCACCCTCTCACATGAAACCCAGCCCCTGCCTTCAGGATTGTTAAGGCCTGCCATAGGGGTGACTGATAGGTTTACATGTGCAGTGATATGGAGAGATATAGGGAACCTATATCTCAGTAAGGGGTGGATACACCACCTTACACAGGCTGCTGTAGCAGACCTGTTGTGTCATTTTGGATGGCCTCTCAGGAGTGGCATAATACATGCTGCAGCCCCTGGGAGGCCTCTGGGGTACCTATGCCCTGGGTACATATTATACCATATACTAGGGACTTATAAGGGTATCCCAGAATCCAATCTGGAGTGTACCTAAAGTACATGCAATCAATTTAAGGAGAAAGCAGATAGACTGGGGTCCTGAATAGCAGGATCCCAGCCAAACTAAGTCGAAAACCAGCAAAACACCAGGAAAAAAGTGGGGGCAATCATGCAGTCAGATTCCACCTTCCTACACGGATTCACTGCCATATATTTTGTTTTACTAGAATTTATTTCCAGGCCTTTAGTTTCACAATTTGCATCATAAGTGTCTATTAAACATTGTAAACCTTTTGGAGTTTGGGATATTAAGATAGTATCATCTGCAAATAAAAGTGCAGGTACTGGTGCCCCCCCTAACTTGGGAGAATCATGTTCGCAGCCCAATAGATATTCCGGTATGTCATTCACATACAGTGAAAATAGGGTGGGCACCAGCACACATCCCTGCCTTACGCCCCTGTTTACTTGAATTGGCATATTCAAATGTGGCACTTTTAGATGAATTCCAAACATAATATTGTATAAATAAAATTCCACCTCCACTTGGAATATATCAAAAAAGACACCTGGCTACTTCATACCAATATTTTAACAGCATAGGGTAGTCAGCAAACATATCAATTATATGTGCACCAACAGACTCCCAACCCTGACATTTTAAGTCTACTCCATTCCCTTTCCCCCCAATATGATATCCTCTCTGATGTATAATAGAGCAAACATAAAGTTTTAAATTGCAGTAACTTTAACCTGGCTGATACTAATTGTGTACGTGATGAAGTAAATGCTTTGGTTCTTCCTCAAATAAGGGTGATTCTGAGTCTGGGGTTAGGTTAGCTATGCCTAGATTTACCTCTATCCTGTTTGCTTCATGTGAAAGACCCCACTTGCCTGTTAGAAGGTACAGCTGCTCCTATCCCGAACCACTTGCTTCGGTCTCCTGATTTACTCCTTTTAATGAGTGTTCTAATAACCAAAGCATTAATCCTCTGTCTACCCTCAAGAAATCCTGCTCTAATGCTATGCGGGTATGTGGAAATGGCCCTGGCGGAGTTGTATGCAGGACAAAAGAAGACAGCGATTCATTGACCAACAAAGTGATCCACTAGATCTGCAATGTACGAAAATGATTCTCAATAATTAATTCAGACATTGTGAGGGTTTTGTGTCGTGAGGCACCAGATGGTAATTTTGACTATGTTGAAATTCTGCTGGTATCCCAGGAGATGGCTGACAAGTTAATTACTTGGGAGGTTTGGTCATCTTGTTTGGCATCTGCCAATGTTAGCCTAAAGTACAATCCACCCCTGGAATGGGTGGAAATACACTAAACTGTCTCCAATATCCCTGTGAATCCTTTGGAGAATCTCCCCCTGAGCTTCAAACAGTGGAGAGTGACTTCATCAGGATGATCTCACAGAATGTACTCCAATACCTCCAAAAATGAGTGGAAAGTTCTCTCTTGGAACATTTCTGGGTTAAAATCCAAACTTGTAGACGTGGCTTGGGGGAGTTTTGTTGACTCCTTTGATATTTGTACATTTCAAGAGTCTTGGAGTGTAGACCCGGTTCATAGGTTGGGGTTTACGAATTTCTGTTTGAAGCAATCTCTCAGGGGAAAGGGCGACCTGCTGGCGATCATGTAGTATGGGTAAAAACCACCCTTAACTGCAGTATCAAAAGGCTTACCTTAGATTTGCCTGACATACTTGGCCTGCTGATTTCCTCAGTGATGGCAAATATATTTATATTGTCACTGTCTACAATAGGCCCAGTGGTCAGTACAAGTAGCCTTGTACTCTTATTAGCCTTGAGCAACATATTGATTGTCTAATGCCGAGAGGGCCTGTTGTAGTCACTGGTGATTTTAATGTTACCTTCGAGCCATTTGATAATTCTGACCTGGGTATCACTGAGGAGGAAGACGCTGTTTGGGGTATCCCACAATTAGACCTTACACCAGTAAAAGGCGGACCGCTCTAGCTACTCAACTTTTGGGTCTAACACTGAACCTTGGCCTTGGAACATGCAATGGTAGATCCCCTCAGATTTAGTAGGGGCCCATACTTTTAAGCGGCATAATCAATCTAGTAGAATTTAATATATAATGCTATCTCTTCAACTGTGGCGTCTCTGGTGGATATGAAGATTCTGGCAAGAACTGACAGTGATCATAATGCACTACAATTAAAAATGAAAGGTTATATGTCACCAAAAAGCAATGTACAGCATTCTGGTCAGCGGGGAAACTATGTCTTTCAAACAATAAGCAGGCCTTAAAATGGTCCTTTGTTTCAAGTAAACCGTGTATTATGGCCCAAATCTATAATAAAGTAGCAGGATCAATCAAGAGGATGTCCACTATAGAGCCAGTTGGGGAAGGCGCAAATCATTTACTTAAACATCATGACGATTTATTTGCCCAATTCGGTGAACTGTTTTCTAGGGAGTACAAAGGCCCATGTAAAGAAAGATCGAAACACCCAATGTAGACTCGCCAAGGTAGCTCTAACACAGACTATTAAAACAGACAATTGTGAGCAAATTGTACAAGCCAGGCGGAACTACAAGGATGTGCTGCAGAAAGCCAGATCTAATTGGGAGGCAGATGTGTTGGGCGACCTGGTAAATGCAGTGAGAGCAGGCGATAACACGTTTTTCTAGAATATAGCTGCCCATGGAAGTTCATTTGCTATAACTTTTGTCGATTTTTTAATGTTTTTCTTCTCCAGCCTCAGACATGGGTTTAGCATTTTGAAGGGTTATACTCTGACACTGGAATGACCCTAAGTAACTTGTCAAATCCAGGTCTATCTAATCTTAAGGAACCCTTACGCCCACTTGAAATGACACTTCCAGTCACTCTAACTGCTATTGCTCCACGTAAGGCCCCAGTTCCTGATAGCAGTAGTTGATCTATTGGATGACCCCAAGAGAGATGTTAGCCCAATTTTCCAGTGGTTAATGTGGGTCCAAATATATGGACCTGTGACGTCAACTGTGTAGAAGTATTAGCCCCACCTGGAGACATGCCTATAGTGCAATCTGGCAGTGCTAGTTTGGGTGGTCCAACAGGTCAGTGTGAGAGCTGGGTTTTGACTATCTGTGAGCCTGTTTTATGGTCTGATCCTGTGAGGTGGTTTTTACTGTTCATTTAATTGATATTACGCAAACACAAGGAGATGATGGACGGAGCGCTGAAACGTTTCAGACACTCACCCCAGTCACAGATCTGGGTTTAATCCATCATCATTCTTTAGCTCACTTCGCCACCCCAGTTCAAACCCAGCCATATGCAAATCAGTCTTGGCCCTGTGCCTCATGGGAACAGTCCAGCCCAAACTGCCAAGCCAGGTTTGCCCTGGACCGGAAACAAGCATCCTGGGACTGGTTTGTGGTTGCTTAATTGATATTACCACAAACATTGCCTGAGCAGGAACAAATGTATGCAGTTTCAAATACTTTGCAAAACAACTATACAGCATGTCTTTACAAGTTCAAAACTGTCATGATTTGCAAATGTGGGTCATTTGTTTTAGCTAACTGATTCACTAATGGGGGCCACTTTTAATTTACTTCCTGGGCCTATTTTCTATTTGTACCTACCTAAAAAGAACCACATCAAACCTCAATTAAAAGCACTCCAAGAATAACAAACGAAGCCAAGAACAAATTCAAGGTCCTCTGCACTGTCCACAAGGCCTACCAGGATACTGCCACAAATGTTTGCAACATTTAGTACTATATCATAACAACACCCTGAATGCTTGGGGATGCACATTTGGACTCAATCGTACTAATAAAATGGATGGTTTCTAAAGGACTGTTATCTAAGTGTAAGAAGACTGTAGAGGAATGAAAATCCCCTAGGACTGCACTTCCAGCCTCTCTTCATAACCCTTTCTCCAACAGAGATCAACATTGTGGTGCTGCTGGCCATTGCCTTGTTCCATTACTATGTCTTGAGCCAATGCTCACCTAGGCACTCTATGATTAGTCCTCCTGAACGAATCCAGCTCTTGAAAGTGTTATTGGTAGTATTAACTATTAAAGTTGTACTCAAGAGGTACTGATATAGTTTCTGTAGGGTCCTACAAATCAGTGAAATGGGTTTGCCATCACATCCTTACCATCTTTGCTACAGGCCGCCTCGAAAACACTTACTCTGAGGCAACCTTCGGTGCAATGTAAACATGTCCAATGCCTAGACTTCATAAGCAGTACTGATAGTCTACTTCTCACCTTGAAATATGGTCTTAAACGCTTCTGTCCAAAAAACCTCTATGGCTCCGTTCTCTCCAGCAAGTTGGAGGAACGGAGCTTCCAAGCTACTGTCATTGTCAGGGAATTAACCTGAAACAAGCAAAATGTCTCAAGGATGGGCAATGGAGAAAGATCCGGGTAAACTATGATAAGCATATGGCCCACTATTTCTCCACCATTGGGGGAGATCAGAACTAAATATAGTCAGAAGAGGAGAGAGTTCTCTAGCATACTGGTGCATTTACACAACTATCCAAAGTGCCTTAACGAAGACAAGAACGGCGACTTTAGGAGTAGGAGTGCACAGCAAAACCGCACAAAGAAACCTGTTTTACCTAAATGTAGCTGGTATAGTCAAGCAAAACATAGACAATGATCAAAATATTTCGAAGTCCAGTAATCCTCTGTTTAATACAGAGCAAAAATGTAAGGCCAGAACCTAACACAGTAATAAAGAGTCACAGGAATCTAAGGAAGAGATTCGATAACCTGAGTCCCGGTGAAACATGAAAGGATTGCAAAGACACTTGTGCTGTAACATACTGTGCTTTTAAAGGCAGGACTTGGTGACCTCATCATCTAGGGATTGAGGCACTGTCAGTAGGGTTCAGTTACAGACGCAGGCTCATGTCTATCCTTGTTTTACTTGTAGTTTTTACACTCATTCCCATATTAAAACTTTCTAGTTTCATGAACCTTGATGTGTGGCAGCCTATCCATTGACTTCCATAGGGTCAGCACCACCACCATTTTGTTCGGAGACCTAATGGGCTTGGGGTTCTCAGTCTACCCAAGGTAGCAGGTCTTGTACTAACAGGTGGAGCGAGTTTTAGAGTATGAGCTGAAGCAGAGTTTAAATGTAAGTGAGGTTTGAAGTAGATTTGCATGAGTGAGGACAACTGTAGTTAGGAGAACAGGCGCTCTAGACAGGACAGGATGCACAAAGACATGCAGAGTGTCTTAGGTCCTAAAAGCACACCCCTCTTCAGGACCCATGCCTCACGACCTTGCGTCGTGGGTTCTTTGGGAGCTGCCTGTGGAACTGGCGTATTCGTTCACATCATTAGGGGAATGCTTGGAAATTTCCTCTGATCCTTAGCCCTACCAAGTAACCTGGCACTGTAATAACATGCCCCTCTGTCTGAAGTCTAGTACAGCCTGGACTTTGCTTTACTCAAACCAGGACGCACGCTGAGTGTTTCTAGGGTGTACCCTAAAAGTTTGGACTGGCCTGATGACGAAGACTTGCAACAAGAGGCAAACAAGGTTCGATAATAGCAGTACGTAGGTGCCAGGAATGACGATCCACTTTATCAAAATTTCATTTGCTTGGATATTTGCAGAAGGCCGAGGTCCTTCTGGGCTAACCACTTAGGATTTCCTTCATGATCCTCTGTGGTTGTTCACCTTTGGTAATCTCCATAGTCCTACATCCGGGATTGGGTAAATCCTATGAAGGAGGATGAGAGGTGTCCATGTATAATAGGCCCGATAACCACATTAAACAAAACAACCTCCTGCTTCCATATTTATTATTGTTGTGAGTAAAGGAAGGCAGATCGAGGTCATTCATGTTTTTATGTCGGACTGCATTTATTCAGAGGATTTATTACACTACAGAAGATCAGATATTGTAACAATGAGACAATCTGTATATTGCTAAAGTTAGAGGGCGATGTCAGTTTGTATTTCCTGGTGGGACATTAGGACAGAGATATTGCTCCACAATTTGGTTGCTCTTTCTCATGTTCTGAGGATGTATGCAAACCTATATACCTTTTAACGTCCTTATGTGGAAGTTCAAATGATCCACTGAAGGCTGTATCTCAAAGATATCCATATACCACTGTGGATGACTCTTAATGGCCATGGAAGAAAGAGAACAGCCCAAGAAATGAGAAGTGACGAAGTTCTAGGCATGTGGGCAGTGCTAGTAGGGCATAGGAGGGTCAGTCTCAAGTAGATGGGATCTATGAGATTTTAATTCCTTAAAACCTTTGGTCTGCAGCATAACTCCTAGAGTAAAGAAGCCAAGTGAAGAACCATAGCTCCAAATGTTCAGAATTGGAGATTGGAAAGAAATTGTAGAAACACTCTTGAGGTACAAGAGTCCTGTGTAGAAACGTCAAGCTAGTACAAGTGAAATTACACGACTAGAGTTGAGGAAGTCAGTAGATGGAAGAGCATACTTTATGCTTGTGTTTGCAACTGCTGGGCACCAGCACTCAAATTTGTTATCTGGGACTTATTTTTATCAACAGACATTGACTCAGAAAAAGTGAGAGAAAGTCAGAAAAGAGGAAGAACAGAGAGGAAAAAAGTGAGAAAGGGAGGAAGCAGGGGTGAAACTTTGCCGGCAAGAGTGAGATAAAGAGACAGCAAGTGTACGATGAAGGAAGAAGGAGGCATGAGGATGAAACAGAAATAGGCAGCCTCCATATTTAGCAACCTGGGAATTCAGCAGCGCTGGCAGCGGACTCCAGAGAAAAACTTTTGGCCCTGGAATGGACCAGTCATCCAGGATCTACTTTGCGCACCACTGACAGTAATGTCTCTTAATTCAAAGTTCGCTGCTGTTGCAACTGTGTAGTATGTATATATAGTGGACTAAAGAACACCCTGCATAGAGTGTCATTTAGTACATGAGACAATGCACACCAAGCTTTAAGTATATTGTAACTGAAAACTTGTAAAAAAAAAAAAAATGGGGGCAAATATAATCACAGTTTTATTTCTGTGCCAATCGTCAGGAATCTGCCAGGTCTGTCACTGTTTCTGCCAATAAGCTGTGATAAAACTGCTCATGTGAGAGTTGAAAATCTGCCATGATATTGGTGGATTTCTGGTAAAAAAATCTCTGCATAAACAGCAGGAAATTGTTAAACAAGAATCCTTCTCATGCAGAGAATCCTCAACCCAGATCCCTGAATAGGACGGAGATTGTAGGTAAGGATAGATTGCCTCCTCATTACTGGTACACTGGCAGTGCACGCACAGTGGCGTTGATTCAGTGTTTTTAATAGGCTATGAATCTGCCCTAGAAATTGTCCATTTTATCGGAAATCTCCCTGGTAGATGTATAGCAGAGTTTTCACAAGACTTAACATCGCAGTGGATCATATTTTTCTCCTCCAGCTGTGAAAAATAAACTGGTGCCAGAAACGGGTTTTCTGCCAGGTCAACTTCGGCCCCAGAAAATTGTTTGTTGCATTAGTTGCAGGGCATTGATGCAGGCGTGAAACACAAATTTAGCATTATTTAGAGTTTCGTGGGCTGGGGGCACCGCCATATATTGGCGGTGCTTCTGCTCCACAGACTCGTGATTCCCATGCCTCATTTAGAGACTGGCAACTACAGGGTGTCTGGGGGTGGGGGAGCCTCAGCTGGCAGTCCTGCCTGACACCCTTGACTTTACATGTCGCAAGGTCAGAGTGGATCTTGCTCCACCCAGTTTAGGGGAGGGCTAATATCACTGGATTTCATTGCACAGGTACTCCATGCAAGGCAAGTCCCACATTGGCAGGAGAAACTACCAGTTGCCCCCACATGCAGGAAGACAACACTCGCCACACCTGAGGATGCACTGTGATCAGAGGCATATGGTGGGTGGTGGTTCGCAATGGTGGCGGAGGCTAGGGCCTCCTCTGATCTATTGAACCATGAGTCATACTATAAATGATGCCCAAAGTCTCATATCCTGTGAAAAATACATAAAACATTCCCCAAATGTCTGGAGGATTTTTTTTTTACTATCACTATTATTGTATGCAATAAAGTGATTCTGCTGTTTGGTATGGTGTACAGCTAACTATGCTGTGCTGTTTACCAGGCCTCACTTGCACCGGGGTTAGAGGATGGAGATGAGTTCCTTGTTTCCTTGACGGACGACCAATTGCAGTCTTTAGTCCACTCAAGATACTATCTCATTCAAGGGCCTGGTAGTTAAAGCTTTCATTAATGCAGGCCTCTTGCAGAGCCTGGGGGCTGCAGGGCAGCTTCGGCATTCAAATGTATTATTACTGGTGTCTTGCACAAAGACCACAATCAATGCTTTTTGCCGCCTTGTGCCTATTTCGTTGCCAATCGCTTTTAAATCTACCATGCAACCGCCGTATTATGTGTGCCAAGATGCTTCGATGAAGTTAGGTTGGAGCACACTCTTAACCTATAGCCCCAAGGCTGTGGTGCAAGGCATCCATTTCTGCCAAGAAAATTCTATTTGTGTAACCTGCCTGTTTATCCTTGCCCTGTGTAACAGCCCTTCGCTGGCAAGAACACTGAGGGACTGATGCACCCCCTCATTAAAATGGCCGTGCGGCGGATGAGGGGGTAATCGTGGCAGCTGATGAACGCACTCTTTGATTGCCCTCCCCTTAGAGTGCCATATTGCCCCCGCTGAAGGTGCTGTTATGTCTGCCGTCAATGGTCCAGCTCTTTCGGTCTCTATTCAGACTACCATTATCTACAGCTTGATAATGAGACTCCAGATCTCTATGGTATAAGGGGTCGTATTCTACTATCGGAGACGTGCGGCTAAACCGTATTTACGGTCCTACATACGGGCGAGCCCTCGTTTCGTTGTAGCACGGGTCTCTGTCTAGGTCCGCTGGGCATTGTTCGGAATTGCCCCACCGGACATGTTCTCGCGGGAGCGATTTTCCCGGCTGGCGCCACGCCTTGGGGTCACCTGTTCGCGCTTTCAAAGGATGTACCGTTTTTGGGAGGCGTGGTTATGCCAATAGGCGATGACGCACGCTCGATCCAACACTACGCTTAACTTTACCTTAGTCTTTGTTTCTCACATTGGTAACATTAATGAGGATCAAAGGTTTGGTTACCATAGAAATTTCAGAGCTTCGTTACGAACAACCAAGCACTGTATTAGGCTTTGTGCAGCTCATCTTGATACTTGCACGCAACTTAAGCCTACCTGGTTCATCTAAGGAGAAGTATTGGGAGCTTCCCATTCTGCTCTAGTTTAGCTTAAGACATCGTCTCCTGCCTTTTTCTAAACCATTCTTCCCACATCTTACAATGAGGCGATTTTACATTTGTGCGCTGGTCTTACAGTGGAGAGGGTCTCTCACTATTCAAGAAATGGCTGACCTAATGTAATTGTGACCTCCACTTTGCGATGTCCCATCGTAAGCAATCAATTCCTTGTCTTGACCTCACAATCAACTGGGGTGCTGACAAACTGTACCTGCTCTGTACACTACTACCTGCAGCTTCGCACTCCGCTATTTTATTTAATATCCACCTGGTCTAAAACCACCGCTTTTGTGTAGCCAGCAGTCAGCGTATATCCATCCTGCCTGCGCCCCCTTTTCTTTTCTAACCCTGCGCAACCCATGAACAAATTGTTGCAGTTGAATACTATATTTTAGTTATTCTCCGATGTTAACATGCTTAGTGTAAAAGCACTTTGCTCTATGCATTGCCTTGCTTGGTTATTTGGGCAGCAGGCATCCAGCTGTACTTCCACACTGCGCCCTTACCCAACCTCCTATTCACGTCAGGTAAAATAACTTTTTCAAATTACAAGTGACCGCCACTGGAACGTGCCTTACAACCAAACACCCCCAGAATGTCGCATTTGTGTTCATGTTTCACACTGCTCCCTGTTTCAGGGGCATCTTTCCAGTGGGTGCCAGACTGCTCTGACTGCACCAAGGCACCTGAAAGTACTGACTTGGGACAGTTTCCAGAGATACGCTTCACTGGCGCTTAAGCAATTAATGCTTCGTGAATCGGGCCAGTTCATTTTTCTACTGCTTCGGGAAACCCGCATTTTTAACTTCAAAACAGGGGGCGTGATGCCCCAATTCTTTCTCTTGCCTTAAGGCCCGGGGCACCCTTTCCATCGGGTTCGGGTGTAATTGTCAGTGCGCTGCAGAGTGGTGTCTGGAGATGACGCAGATATTCATTTGTCAGCAGAGTGGCTGACCTAGGTCACTCGTCTCGTGTGCCCGGGAAGTGGTAACACTCATTGTAAATGGACCCCAAATCGCTATGCCAGAAACCTGGTACTGCTCTGTAACGCTGGCAGGGTCCAACCATACATCTACGTCAGTCATCCGCCTTCTGCTGTTCACAGTGACAGAGACCTACGCGGAGTGACGGAGACATACATTGCTGTTCACGGAGACGGAGACATGCACAGTGCCATGATACAAATCACTGACCAAATTTTTCCTTCTTACAGTCGAAGCGTGTGTACTTCCTTGTTGCTACTAAACTGCTGCATCACTACCGAAATTTACTGCTCGGACTCGGAGTAATTGTTAAGTTGAAACTGTGCATTTATACGATAAATATAGCGATATTAAGTAATTTGCCCAGAATCACGTGCTACTGAGCCGATGCCGAGGCTCGAATCTGTTTCCCCAGCTCCACAGTCGGCAGCGCTGGCCGTTGGATCACTTTAGAAGTGCATGCTTTCAGAAAATACTGTTCGACCAGTGAAACCTGTTGTGTGCCATCCGCTTTGATTATGAGGAAGTCCGGCATCCTCTTGGGCAGTTCGTTATATATTTACTTGTACTACTGTGCCTCGTTCCTGCTCTTTTCTTTTCGAGACAGGGTGAACGACAGTGCTGATAATCAGTGAGCCACCACCGTACATATTAGTACGACAGCAGTCGGGTTGGACGCCTACATAGTGAACGCCCCCGGCTATACTCTATTGCTAAACAGCCAAAGAATAATAAATAAAACTTGTGGCACCGTGACTCAAAATCTTAACATCGCGCATGGAAGGAGAAACCCGTTCCAGTGCATTTTTGTCAATGAATTCGACCTCTAATCAATCTACCCTACCATTGAGGACGGTAATATGTAACTATTGTTTGAAGCTCAAGGGACACCCTCAATAGTTTATCAGAGTGAAGCCATGAATTGCATTGTGTTTGAAGACATGGGTCACATTTGAAAGAAAGGCGGTACGCGGCTTTTGCTCATATCGAACTCGCACCAGACCAGCAGCCAGCACGGAGTGAGCAGAGAACAACAGAACATAGTAAATCGCCGTTCTATTAACGCTGTTATCAAACAGCTGTGTGCCGATTGCAGAAGTTATTCCTTATGTCTTACATCACAACTATGGATCAATCGATGCAGCAGGGAGACAAGACGGCGGGGCTCCGTGTGGGGACAAAGAGCAGACACTCAGAGGGCGGTTTCACCCGGCAATTAAGAGGTAACGGCCCACCATGTTTAAATGCAAAGTGCCTTAGTGCTTGCACGTGGGATCGGACCCGCAGCCTGCCCACATCACGTCTGGCGCTTAACTCACTACGTCGCCTCTGTTTTTAAGAAAATGTATCCTATCATTCCTCACTGCTTTCGTGCCACCCGATATGCCCCCTACAGCCGCTTTACGGGTTCCGACCTATGCATGCTGCCGCCCGGTGATTGCTCCTACACTCGCGGGCCCCGCCGCGTGGTACGTGACCAGGACGGAGCTAGTTACCGTCATTTGCCGTTTTGGCGCATTATGGCTGGTAAATCCATGTGACGGAACCTACGTTAGCCCCAGGAATTGGCGCTTTTGCATGAGCACCAGGTACCTTACACAAGGACACATTCATTTTTGGTAGGCGTGGGGAGATTACGTGTTTAACACGGAATAACAGGATGTGGAGCCAACGCCGAAGCTCGAACCTGGTTCCGCAGCTCCAAAGTCGGCAGCTCTGGCCATTAAGCCACACCCTCTGATGGTGAGAGAGGTTTTTACAGGAGATTTACGCCTGCTTGGCTGGACTCCCCCAGCCCATCCCCAGACCCCCTGCTCACCTCTTCCCTCCGACGCTCGGGGGCACCGCTGCCCGCACCCATCTCCCATGTCGTGCGGTACCAGGCCTCTTGCCCAATCCTCCCGGGCATCAAACGCCGTGTACCAGCCCATGATCTCGATGTGCCCTCCCACCGTGCCTGGTGCTGTGTCAGGGGTCCGCTGCGAGGCCTGCCGGTTTGTCCTTATCATTTGCCCGATGGCGGCGATCCCGCAGGGGGCATGGCCTGCCCGCCGCTTCCGACTGAGTTACGGAGAGCACCGCCGTTCTGGCTACAGGTGCCTCCAGGTAGCCGTACACCGCGAAACCTCCAGTGTTGCTGTTCCCGATCCTCCGTTCGCCGCACCAGCTGGTCGTCGATCCCTACTTCTTTGACCCTGGTTCCAGGATCGTGCTGCCACTCCTGATGCGCCATCTCGCTGATCCAGTCCTTTGTTCAGTTGAGAGCGGCAGTTCATTCCTTTCTGTCTTCCTGCGAGGGGGGAAATGTGTTTACTTCGGGCCGTTGGCCCCTTCTTATCCTCCCCTCGCACCTCCTCCCTCACCCCCTGACTGGGGGGGGCTTGCTTGTTTAAGGGGGCCAATCCAATCCTGGCCCCCACCGTCCTAGGCCGGCACGCTAATGGGTGGGGGGCGGGGGAGGGCTCCTGCCTCCGGATGGCGTTCTACCCGGGCCCCCATTGGTCCGGCTTCACCTTCCCGGCCTGTGTCCACACTCGCCACACCTGAGGATGCACTGTGGTCAGAGGCATATGGTGGGTGGTGGTTCGCAATGGTGGTGGAGGCTAGGGCCTCCTCTGATCTATTGAACCATGAGTCATACTATAAATGATGCCCAAAGTCTCATATCCTGTGAAAAATACATAAAACATTCCCCAAATGTCTGGAGGATTTTTTTACTATCACTATTATTGTATGCAATAAAGTGATTCTGCTGTTTGGTATGGTGTACAGCTTTCAGACATTGTACAGTTGTTGTTTCATTCCAGCCCGGAGCACGAGTAACTGTCTTGATTCTTTGCAGTTCAAGGAGACCTATGGCCCTGTGTACACCTTGTACTTCGGATCTCAGAAGGTGGTGATGCTCTGTGGATTCCAGGCTATAAAGGAAGCCCTTGTGGATCATGGAGAAGAGTTCAGCGGCAGACCAGATATTCCAATCTTAAAGCGCACTGTTAGAAGACAAGGTAAAAACTGAGGATTGAGCTATCTTCCAATAGATTGTGAGAGCTCAATTCTTTTAGAGTATATTGTATGCCTTAGCTTAAGTTCTAAGAATCACGTTTCTATTTTTCATATTGATATTCCTAGTTCTAACTGATGTTAACCATGTTTATTTTCAATGTACAAACCTACTTGGGCGGGTTTGTGGACATTCCTTGATGTGAAAGTTGCAGATCACTCGCAAATCTAGAGCATTATGTGGGTATTATCCAACAATATGTAGGTAGACTCCCACCCTGGAAAAGTATGCAAATTTACTTCTGTTAAGGGCAGTCTAACTACATTTCCAGACTGACAATGGAATGGGAATACATCCTCCTGAGCACAGCTGATCTTTCCTGCTGGCCTGGGAGGATGGGGCCGTGACGACAATCCAGAGGCACCGGAGCACAATAAAGCACCGAGAGGCGTCCCGCAGTGCGGGAGCCTCCTGAGCACAGCTGATCATTCTTGCTGGCCTGGGAGGAGGGGGCCGTGACCACAATCCAGAGGCACCGGAGCACCATAAAGCACCGAGAGGCGTCCCGCAGTGCGGGAGCCTCCTGAGCACAGCTGATCTTCCCTGCTGGCCTGGGAGGATGGGGCTGTGACGACAATCCAGAGGTGCTGGAGCTCCATAAAGCACTGAGAGGCGTCCCACAGTGCGGGAGCCTCCTGAGCACAGCTGATCTTCCTTCCTGGCCTGGGAGGATGGGGCCGTGACGACAATCCAGAGGTGCTGGAGCGCCATAAAGCACTGAGAGGCGTCCCACAGTGCGGGAACCTCCTGAGCACCATTGATCTTTCCTGCTGGCCTGGGAGGAGGGGGCCGTGTCGACAATCCAGTGGCACCGGAGCGCCATAAAGCACCGAGAGGCTTCCCGCAGTGCGGGAGCCTCTTGAGCACAACTGATCTTTCCTGCTGGCCTGGGAGGAGGGGGTCATGACGACAATCCAGAGGCGCTCGAGCGCCATAAAGCACCAAAAGGCGTCCTGTAGCACGGGACGCGCGCGGGGCGTGCCGGGGCTCGGACCGGGCCAAGACGGGCCCATCTTAGCCTGTGAGAGACCGGAGGAGGCTGGCCCCCCCCTCCCTCTTGGCTTTTGCTTGTAGGATTTGTTACACTTCCGCCCAAGGCCAATTGCATGGATTTGGTACGTCCTCCAGACAGATTTGAGTATCTTCCAGCCTCTAAGGTGATACCCTGATAATATCTGGTTGCAGTGGACAGACGGTGGAAGAAGACTAGACGGGCTGTAAGTGTTTTATTTAGTTCTTTTTCCCCCTATTCCTGTATTGTCGTTCTGCCATTACCGGGGGCATCTACCAAAGGATAAGTTTGAAAGATTTGCTGGCTGTGGTGGACAAGGGAGTAGGGGTCACATTGTACCTCCCACAATTGTCTGAAAATGGGGAAACGATCTAATAATGATAAACAGCAGGCACAGCCCCAGTTAATACCCCCACCCTTGCCACAAACTTCAATTGATCAGACGCTCCAGAGGGCTAGAGGGGTGGTGGCCACAGAGATAGAACTTACAGAAAGGCGGTTGTCGTTAATCCCAGACCTCTGATGTACCCTGACTGACTCGGACCCACTCTTAGCTAGTAGTGACTTGGAAAGAACTCCTGTGTTGTCTTTGCAAGCATCAGATATCGAAGCGGGAAACACAACTAAATCATCCTTGAGGAAGAGGGGCAAGAACAAGGGTTCAGTAAAATCTAGTAAACCAAAACAAGTTACAAGGGTTGGGGTAAAGCGGAAAAAAACTCAACGATGGGGGATCTGTTAGTTTAGATCCGCCGAGTAACCTGGCCCTGGACATTGGCCAAAGCCCACAATTGGATGCTGCATTCCCGCCCATGGTGGCTACCCTGATGGAGGACTTACAGGCTCAGATTAGATCCATTGTGAGAGATGAGCTTGCCCCCCTGGTAGCCCGACTTGATAAGCTGGTTAATAGGTGGGATAACAGAGATGGAAACACCAATGAAAGGCCAGTCCGGGCCAGAGCAAGTGGATTTGTTCCCTCTTGTCATATAGACAATGGTCCTGTACAGAATATGGAAAAATCAAAGGAATCCCGGGAAGAACATTTGACCATGTCCCTGACCGAAGCTAACACAGATATTGGTCCAAGGCAGGAGGAGCGGGCGCCACAAACCAAGGGTTCACTGAGGAACTGTATGGACATAGAGGGGTCCCAGAACAAAGCGGACAGAGTAGGGTATGGGAACACGTGCAAGGGTGTGGAATATGAAGATGATTTACCATCTATAAACCTCCCTCCAGCCTCAACCCCTTATGGTATTGTATTAGCAGGCGTACCCGAAGCCAAAGCAGGCCAGAGGGAAACCCAGTTAGAGCAAAACAAATGCCTATATTGGCTGGGAAGGTATCGCCATTTTTCCTATACCAATGCAGGTGAAATCCTCATGACTCGCAGGGTTAGTTGGGTGAGCAACAGACCAAAAGATCTACGGGGGATTGTGTTGTAATTAATTTTAATGGCCCAAAGATTGTTCAGCATCTATTGCAGTTGAACGATTTCGTCCATGACGTAGGCACGGCAATAAGGTCGCTCCCACTCACTTATTTTTACATTCCAAGTCAGATGGCCCAATCCAGGGGGGGCAATGGTTCAATGCAGGATGGGTGGCAGCGAAAGCAATCCCCACTAGGACAGTGGTACCAACAACCTAGACCATTGTTAATTAATCTGCCAGTGGCAAACAGATTTGGGGTCCTGGAAGAGGTAGATTGACTCGTATTAAAACCAAATACGACCAGGTGATTGACCATCAAAGGGTTCTACTGTAGAAGATCATGCGACCTACTATAGTGAACAAAACGGGTATCTTGCAGGGGACTGGGCTGGAAAATAAGATGGTGCAAATAAGAAAGACTGCAAGTGACAGGGACAGTGGTGTTATAATGGAAAGGTCCATGTCCACGAGTCTGTACACCAAAGATAACCTTAGGAACATACATCTTAGTCCCACTGATTCCCATATTCACATTAATATACTAGGTCTACTAGAAGCTCATATTTCTGATTTAAATATGGGTTACAAGAGGGAGCTTATTTTAGTTCCATGAACTCTTGCGTACAGACCAATACTCTAGGTACACCAGAAGCCCCAAGCTTTGAAACTGGCCAGGTGCAACAAGAGGGAGCTTCAACTAGCTCCCTGGGAATGAGCCCCAGTGATCAGATTGGGAGCGAATCACCATCAAAGCCTGATACCCAGGTTAGTATCTCAGCTGGACAACATGGTTTGGACAAGCTGAAGACATTGTCCTGGAATGTCGCAGGCCTTAAAAGAAAATTAAGTTGTTCTGATTGGGGGGACTTTGTAGACTCATTTGACAGTTGCATGTTCCAGGAAACATGGGCAATGGAAGAGGCGTTGCATATGGGGTTCGCGGCACACAGAATAGCTGCCTCCTCTAGTGGTAAGGGAAGACCATCTGGGGGGCTATGCACCTGGGTAGGGTCCCATCTGGGTAGTATGACCACACAACTGGAGTCATATTCTGATGACATCCTGTGCATTTTACTTACCTTTCCATCAAATTTTAAAATAGTTTTGGTTAATGTCTACTCCAGACCCGTGAAGTACAACAAAGAATCTTCGACCCTAGACCAATTAGACCGTCTTATTCCCAGGCTTCCTAAAAACACCTGGGTGGTCATAGGGGGAGATCTTAACTGCCAGTTTGAGCCCCTGAATGATTGTAATTGTACACTATGGGATGGCCTAACGGCTAGGGCGGTCGACCTCGAGTCTGGGGAACTGGGTTCGAGTCTCGGCAATGACGCTGAACATCCTGTGATTCTGGGCAAATCACTTAATCTCCCCGTGCCTAACAAAAAAAAAAAAAAAAAAGTGAATGTGTTTTCATGTAATGCAACTGGTGCTATGTAAAGCGCTCTGATACCCGATTCGGGTCAAGTTTGCGCTATATAAAACTCTGTAAAATAAATAAAAAATAAAATACACTACCCTCTTATGAAGACGTGCTTTGGGCTATTCCTGAGCCCAGCATTCCTCCAATCAAGGCATGGACACCATTAACCCTTCAGATTAAATCACTTATTTTGAATCTCTCCTTGAGAGCTTGTAACGGCCGAACCAAATCTGATTCTCCTGGGAATCAAACCTTTAATAGGGTCGGCCATTCCTCCATCGTAGATTATATCCTGGTGGAAACCAGGATTTGGGGAAGGGTTGTTGATTTCATTGTTTTGCCACGATACGATAGCGATCACAATGCTTTGATTTTCGAGTTGCAGCTGCCTGCCATTGGGAATAATCTTGACTCCTCCAACCCAGCAGATGATAGGCTAACACTCACCAATGATAAGAGGAAAGTTAGGTGGACGTGGATTGAACAGTCGCCCGAAAGACTGGCTTCCCTATATGAATCTATTATACCGACTCTTTTGGACCTAGAAAAGCTTTTGTCTGCACATGGTAGTATTACATCCCTTGCAGAAGTTGCCAAAATGCATGAGACATTGACAGCTATTCTGGTGGATACGTTTTGGCCTGTGGGCACACGGGGGTGGGGCAAAGGTAAAGCGGTCTTGGTTTGATGGTAGCTGTCGGGAGGCAAAGAGGGCTCTGATAGAGGCCATAAAATCGAAGAATAGAATCCAAATCAAAATAGCAAGGGTCTCCTACAAAGATAGTATTACATCTGCAAAGAAAACATGGGAAACAGACCAATGGGCTTCCTTGAAACAGGCTCTAGTTGCCAAGGATATGAAAGCCTTCTGGCGTATTGTCGCCATAGGCAGTAAAAATGGTAAGTCGGCTGTAGAGCCCAATATAGCAGCCGATAGTTGGAAAGAGCACTTCCAGGCCCTTTATTCTCCGCAGGAAGCTGAGGCCAGGATTCTGACCTCAGCAACTCAGCCGTTACAAAACTCCCACATAGAAACCCCTGAGTTGACACTGACTGAAGTTATCAGTGCCATAAACCAAATAGCCCCAAATTAAGCTCCAGGACTGGATAAGATACCCAGGGATCTCTTCCGTGCTGAGCCCAAAATTTGGGGGCCATATTTGTGGGTGTTTTTATTGCCATATTACAAGAGATGGCACTCCCCGCTACTTGGGTTGGAGCCGAGATACTCCCTGTGCATAAAAAAGGGTCCCTCTATTGCCCACCAACTATAGGCCAATCAGTTTGATTGATGTTACCCAAAAATGTTTTGCTCAAGTTTTGCTGGATCGCCTTCAGACCTGGCTGGCTGAACACAAAGTCACGAGCCCACTCCAAGCTGGCTTCAGAAAAAAAACATCCACTATCAACCAGATATTTAGGCTACAGCTCCTCTATTGGAAAACTGTGTATTTGGAGGGAGGCAGCCTCTACGTGGTCTTTCTGGATTTAAAAAGTGCCTTTGATTTGGTGGCTAGAGATGCTCTTTGGGCGGTATTAAGTGACCTTGGAGTCCCCTGTTACCTTTTGAACTTATTAAGGAGACTCCATGAAGGTAATTGTGCCCAAATTAGGTATGGGAAGCATGGGGAACTTACTTCACCCATTCCAGTCAATAGAGGAGTCAGACAGTGTTATGTGCTTGCCCCTACACTGTTTTGTATCTATATCAATGGCTGGGTCGGTGCACTGAGTGGGCAGAAAGATATAGATGCTTGTTAGAAATGGGATCTCTAGTTGGCAAGGGCTTGCACCTTTGTCCAAGTAGGGACCCTTCTTCCTAGTCAGGGTAAGGGTTGTTACACTCGTGAAGTAACCCCTGCTCACCCTCGTGGTAGCTTGGCACGAGCAGTCAGGCTTAATTCAGAGGCAGTGTGTAAAGCATTTGCACATAACCAACAGTAATACAGTGTAAGCACTACAAACGGACACCACACCAGTTTAGAAAAATAACCAATATTTTATATACTCGAGACAAGACCAATTACGACAAAAATCCACAATACTATACTTTACGAATGAATACTTGATACGTTAACTTCTTCTTTGCAGGAATAGCACAAAAGCAAAGTTCGTACGAGTCGGTAGCTCCGTCCGAGCCTACCGTGATGCTGAAAACCACAGAGTCTAACAGTTCCAGCCGACCGCGTCGATACGGGCCAGCAGAGTCGTGAACAGACTCGGTCACAGCACCTTTCTCGTTGTGGCTGGTACGGAGTTTACGAGCCGGTCGGCGTTCGTCGCGGTTGCGGTGCAAGACGGAGCGATGCAAGGTGCGGTGTCCCTCGATGCGGTGCAGGCAGCGGCTCGATGAGCGTCGTGCAGACGGAGTCGGTGAGTCCAAGGCGTGCGATGCAGGGCGAGACGATGCTCGATGCGGTGCTGACAGGTTGCAATGCAGGCGACCTAGCCGGAGTGCGGGAGCTGGCGTCGGACAGCGGTGCGAGTCGGAGCGGTGCGTCGCAGACGTGCGAGCGGTGCCCCAAATGCGGTGCGGTCTCGACTCTTGAGCCAGTTGCAGCGACAGTGTCGGTCTGGTCCGGCTGGCCCAGTGAAGCGATGCGATGCGAACTGCGGTGCCCACAGGTCACGGTGCAAGCAGCGGCTCGATGTTGGCGGTGTCGGACGTCGCCCACGGTGAGACCAGGGTTGCGATGCGAAGCGGGGCGATGCGGTCTGCGGTGAAAACAGGTCACCGGCCAGGGATGGATTCGGTTGACGGAGTCGGTTGCAGTTCCCTTCCTCTGTGGCAACTGAAACAGCGGTCCAGAAGCGGTACCCAGAGGCTTGTGAAGTCTTTGCAGTCCCTGAGACTTCTTAACAGGAGGCCAGCTCGGTTCCTGGCCCTTGGAGATACTCAGCACAAGTTTGTAGAAAGTTCAGTCCAGTCCTTTCACTGCCCAAGACAGAAGCAGCCACTGCAGGCCAACCCAACAAAGCAACAACACAGCAAAGGGGCAGTACTCCTCCTGGCAGCTCTTCCAGCTCTTCGTCTTGGCAGGTTCCTTGATTCCAGCGAGATCTAAATTCATGGGGTCAGGGCCCCAATATTTATATCCCAAATTCCTTTGTTCTCTGAAGGCAGAGAGGCCTTCGCCTAGTCCAAACCAGTTCTGGAGCACTTTGTTGACAAGTCTCCGTCCCTTCTTTCAGTGAGTAGGCCAGGGACATCAGACGCACCACAGGAGGTGGAGCCAGCATTGTGGAGGGAAGGCACTGTCCTATTCAGGGCCCAGGTGCGACCCCTCCCACCCATCTACAGGTCGATCTGGCTATTCAGCCCTGCGCTGACTCACCCTGTCTCCTGGCATCCCCCAGCCCCTGTCACTCACATTCCAGACACGGAATACACAATCTCGCAGAGGCAGGCTTGGATGGTTAGACAAGAAAATACCCACTTTCTAAAAGTGGTATTTTCAAACACAGAATGTTAAAACCAACCTTACTAAAAGCTGCATTTTATCATTCTGAGTCCAGGCATACTAAACTCGAATTTCTACCATGTTCCCGGGGTCAGTTAGGATTATAAGCTGTAATAATCAAAACTGCCCGTTCTGGCCTAGGGGGAACAGGTAGCCTTGCAATAGTGAAAAACGAACTAGGCTGTAATTCACTATCAGGACATGCCGCACACACCCGGGCATGTCCTACCTTTCGCGTACAACGCACCCTGCCCACAGGGGTACCTTGGGCCTACCTTAGGGGTGACTAACATGTAGCAAAGGGAAGGTTTAGGGACTTGCAAGTGTGTGCACTTGCCAAGTCGACATGGCAGCCCCAGGCTGCGCACAGGCTCTGCGATGGCAGGCCAGAGTTACACTTTACGGGCTGTTTGCGTGGGTGGCACAATCCAGTGCTGCAGCCCACCAACAGCATTTGGTCTATAGGCCCTGGCACTCGCAGTGCACTTTACAAGGGACTGACACATAAACCAAATAGGCCAATCATGGAAACACCAATCCATAACACATTTTATACAGGAGCACTTGCACTTTCCCACTGGACCGCAGTGAGGAAAGTGCGCAGAATCATCACACCAGCAAAAACAGAGTCAAAACCGGGAGGTCAGAAAGCAAAAAGTCAGGGGAAACATGCCAAAAGATGCCAAGTCTAACACATGTCCCCTCCAGCTGAAAGTAGGGAGAACTACCCAACCCCATTGGAGTTCTCTTCACTAAGGCGGAAGAACCTGGACAGACCATCTGCGTTGGCGTGTTCTGTACCAGGACGGTGCTCCACCGTAAAGTCCATTCCCTGTAGGGAGATGGACCACCTCAGCAGTTTTGGATTCTCGCCCCTCATTTGCATCAACCATCTGAGGGGCCTGTGGTCTGTCTGAACCCGGAAGTGAGTCCCAAACAGGTATGGTCTCAACTTCTTCAGCGCCCAGACCACAGCAAAAGCTTCCCTTTCTATGGCACTCCACCTCTGTTCCCTGAGAAGTAGTCTCCTGCTAAGGAAGACTACAGGCTGATCCAGGCCCTCTTCGTTCAGTTGTGAGAGCACCGCTCCCACACCATGCTCTGAAGCGTCAGTCTGCACGACAAATTCTTTGGAGAAGTCAGGTGCCTTGAGCACGGGCGCCGTGCACATGGCTGCCTTCAGGGCATCAAAAGCTTTCTGGCAGGACTCAGTCCAGATCACTTTCCTGGGCTGCCTCTTAGAGGTCAGCTCTGTTAAGGGGGCCACGATGGTGCCATAGCCCTTAACAAATCTCCTATAATAACCGGTGAGACCTAAGAAGGCTCTCACCTCTGTCTGGGTCTTGGGGGCTCCCAAGCCAGAATGGTGTCAATCTTGGGTTGTAGGGGCGCCACCTGGCCGCTTCCTACCTGGTGTCCCAAGTACACCACAGAACCCTGCCCGATCTGGCACTTACTGGCCTTGATCGTGAGGCCTGCACCTTGCAGAGCCCTCAACACTTTCCCAAGGTGCTGTAAATGTTCTTCCCAGCTGGAACTGAACACAGCAATGTCATCCAGGTAGGCGGCACTGAAATCCTCCAGCCCAGCCAACACCTGATTGACCAACCTCTGAAAGGTGGCAGGGGCATTCTTCAACCCAAAGGGCATCACCCGGAATTGGTAATGACCTTCTGGGGTTGAGAATGCTGATCTCTCCTTGGCCCCATCGGTTAAGGCAATCTGCCAGTACCCAGACGTTAAATCAAACGTGCTGAGGAACCGGGCAGCTCCCAACCGATCAATGAGCTCATCAGCTCTGGGGATGGGGTGCGCGTCAGTCCTGGTGACGGCATTGAGCCCACGGTAGTCCACACAAAACCGGAGTTCTGGAGTGGCACCGGGCGCCGCAGCCTTTGGGACCAAGACCACTGGGCTGGCCCAAGGACTGTGGGAGGGCTCAATCACCCCTAACGCCAACATCTTAGAGACCTCCTCCTTGATGCTGGCTCTGACCCGGTCAGTCAACCTGTAAATCTTGTGCTTCACAGGATGGCTGTCACTGGTGTCCACGTCATGGGTACACCAGTGAGTAACACCGGGGTCAGAGAGAACAGTGGGGCGAACTGTCCCAACAACTGGCGACAGTCCCCCTGCTGCTCCTGAGTCAGAGTAGGGGAGAGGATCACACCCTCTACTGACCCATCATGCTCCTTGGTAGACAGGAGGTCAGGGAGAGGCTCGCTCTCCTCTTCCACCCCATCATCTGTCGCCAAGAGCATACTCACTTCGGACCTCTCGAAGTGGGGCTTGAGGCGGTTCACGTGAAGGACCCTCAAAGGGTTCCTTGGAGCCTGCAAATCCACCAGGTAGGTGACGTCACTTTTGCGCTCCTTTACCTCATATGGCCCAGTCCACTTGTCCTGCAAGGCACAAGGTGCCACTGGGGCCATTACCCACACTTTTTGCCCAGGTTGAAATTCGACCAGAGTGGCGTTCTGGTCATACCATCTCTTCATTTCTTCCTGGCTTGCTTCTAGGTTCGCCTGAGCGAGTTTCCTGAAGCGGGCAGTTTGGTTTCTAAAGGCCAGCATGTAGCTAAATACATCCTGGGGAGTTTTCCTGGGAGCCGCCTCCCAGCCTTCCTTCACCAAACTCAGAGGTCCTCTGACAGGGTGGCCATACAGGAGCTCAAAGGGGCTGTACCCAAGAGACTTCTGAGGCACCTCCCTGTACGCAAAGAGTAGGCATGGCAAGAGGACGTCCCACTTATGCCTCATGGGTTCTGTTAGACCCTTGATCATGCCTTTCAAGGTCTGGTTGAATCTCTCCACCAGACCGTTTCCTTGTGGGTGGTAAGGAGTGGTGAACTTGTAGGTTACCCCACACTCCTTCCACAGGGATGTCATATACTTCGATATGAAATTGGTCCCCCTATCGGAAACCACCTCTCTGGGGAATCCCACACGGGAAAAGATCCCCATTAACGCCCGGCCCACCACTGGCGCCGTCGTTGTCCTGAGAGGGATTGCCTCCGGGTACCGGGTGGCATGGTCCACCAAGACCAGGATGTACCTGTTGCCCATGGCTGTCTTGGGATCCAGTGGCCCCACTATATCCATCCCTACCCTTTCAAAGGGTGTTCCAACAACCGGAAAAGGTTGGAGAGGAGCTTTGACCTTCCTCCCACTCTTACCACTTGCCTGGCAAGTTTGGCAAGACCTACAGTGTGCATCTGACTGCCTTTGCATTTGGGGCCAAAAGAAGTGGGTGACAAGCCTGTCAAAGGTCTTGTCCTGCCCCAAATGTCCTGCCAAAGGCACGTCATGAGCCAGACCCAGTAGGAAGGTCCTGAAGCGCTGGGGTACCACCAGCACACGGGCTGACCCAGGCTCAGCAACCTTAGGCTCACTGTATAGGAGACCACTCTCCCAGTAGATCAGATGTGACCCGGACTGATTACCAGCTGCCTGGTCTGCAGCCTGCTGCCGCAGACCCTCCAGAGTAGGGCACTCGTTCTGCTCCCTGCAGAACTCCTCCCTGGTGGGACCCCCTTCTTGCTGCCAATGGGTCAGCTCAGAGATGTCTCCCAGTTCGGCTACCTGCTCCCCTGTAGGCACCGGGCGTCCCCTCGAGGTCCGCCTCCTCCCGGTCCGTGGGAACTTCGGGGGCCGGTTTCCCGCGCCCCTGCCCTTTCTCTTGGCAGGGACTTGGGCCACTGTTTCAGGCTCCAAGTCCTCTTGATCACCCTTTCTGGCCGCCATTGACCGAGTAGACACGCATGCCCACTCTGGCAACCCAAGCATCTCCAAGTGAGACCTGAGCTCAACCTCCTTCCATGAGGACTGCTCCAGGTCGTTTCCTAGCAGACAATCGACAGGCATGGTAGGGCTCACAACCACCCTCAAGGGACCTGAGACCCCCCCATTCAAAGGGAACCTGCGCCACCATACACTGGCGCTCAGAGTTGTCGACAGCAACTACTTGGTGGAATGCTCCTGGGACTACTTGCTTCTCAGACACCAGGTGACACCGGACTGAGGTCACACTGGCTCCAGTATCTCTGAGAGCCTCTACCCTGTTCCCGTTAATGGTCACCCAGGTGCTATATTTCTTTGTGTTAGGGGGCACCTGGTTTCCTGGGACCATCTCACTGTCCCCGAGTGAGAAAAGGGTCATTTCTGCGGGATCCCCACCCTCCTGTGGGCACCCCTCCTCCCCAAGCGCTACACTAGCCAACACTTTGGATTGTCCACCGGTGGGTGGCTGTGTCCCCTTCGGGCACTTGGGGTCCCCTTAAAGTGACCTACCTGGTCACATGCATAACACTTGCGGGGGCCGGTCTCAACAGGCTTCCCTGTAGAGACCCCTTTCTTCTTATCACCGGGGGGCTGGGAACCTTTACCCTGGGTACTAGTTTGGGGCCCTTTAGAGAACTCCTGTGCTTTACCCTTGTCCCCCCACCTTTCTGCTGGGGACCCTGCCCACCTTTGGCTGAGTCTCCCCCAAACGCTTTCTTGTGGACCCTGGTACTCACCCAGCGGTCCGCTTCCATAGCAAGCTTCCTGGGGTCAGTTAGCTTACTATCAACTAGGTGCTGGCGCAGATCTGCAAAACATAGACTAGACAAGTGCTCCCATGCAATCAAGTTGTAGAGCCCCTGAAAATCTGTTACACTACTGCCCTTCACCCAACCATCCAGAGACCTGCAGAACACATCCACACATTCCAACCAAGTGTTGACATCAGACTTCTTACTGGACCTGAACTGATCCCTGTACTTTTCAGGAGTAAGACCATACTTCGTGAGAAGGGCATCCTTCATGTCAGCATAGGTGAGGTGATACCCCTTACCCAAAGCTATCAGAGCATCCCTTGCTTCTTCCGGGAAAAGTGGCCACAATCCTGCTCCCCAATTCTCCTCAGGGACCCCATTCATGTGTATGGCTGCCTCATAACCCTGGAACCACCTTTGTATGTCATCCCCCTTCTTGAACTCCTTGCCTACGTTCTTGGGAATGTGCACAATCCTGTCTGCCTTTCTGGACGAATTGCTGCCACCATCTGAGCCTGACTTACTCCTAAGTTCTAGCTCCTTCAGTTCTCTCTCATGCTCTAAGAGCATCTTCCTCTCCTCTATGGCCAATCTCTTCTCCTCCCGCTCACTCTCCAGCCTGAGCTTCTGCAGCTCAAACTGCCTTGCCTCCCGCCTGTCCTCCAGCTCCTCTGGGGACAGACTGCTGCTGCCTGACCTGGCGGGTTCCCCCTACCCAAAAGCACATCCACCCTGGAAATAGGCTCCTCCGCCTCCTCACTGAGATCACCAGGCTGCCCATTGGCATGTCTGGCTGCTACCCAGGCCCTCAGCGCCTTCTGTAGCTCCTCCTTCCTTGTGAGGCCTTTAATTTGGACTTTCAGGTTTTTACAAATCGCTCGTAACTCCTTTACGGTGTAGGATTCCAACCTGTCCTCCTCAAAGATAACTTCCAGAGATGCAACGGATGATGCAATTGATTCAGGCATGACAAAAGTCGTGAGTTGAAAACTGGCAAGATCAAAAATAGGCCAAAAGAAAAAGAACCAGTATGTGGTACGTAATGGTCTGCGATATGGTAGTAGTGCACACCAATCACTGTAAGTCAAGTGCAAACGCAAGTCCTATCCTCACCGCTGACAACCAATGTTAGAAATGGGATCTCTAGTTGGCAAGGGCTTGCACCTTTGTCCAAGTAGGGACCCTTCTTCCTAGTCAGGGTAAGGGTTGTTACACTCGTGAAGTAACCCCTGCTCACCCTCGTGGTAGCTTGGCACGAGCAGTCAGGCTTAATTCAGAGGCAGTGTGTAAAGCATTTGCACATAACCAACAGTAATACAGTGTAAGCACTACAAACGGACACCACACCAGTTTAGAAAAATAACCAATATTTTATATACTCGAGACAAGACCAATTACGACAAAAATCCACAATACTATACTTTACGAATGAAAACTTGATACGTTAACTTCTTCTTTGCAGGAATAGCACAAAAGCAAAGTTCGTACGAGTCGGTAGCTCCGTCCGAGCATACCGTGATGCTGAAAACCACAGAGTCTAACAGTTCCAGCCGACCGCGTCGATACGGGCCAGCAGAGTCGTGAACAGACTCGGTCACAGTACCTTTCTCGTTGTGGCTGGTACGGAGTGTACGAGCCGGTCGGCGTTCGTCGCGGTTGCGGTGCAAGACGGAGCGATGCAAGGTGCGGTGTCCCTCGATGCGGTGCAGGCAGCGGCTCGATGAGCGTCGTGCAGACGGAGTCGGTGAGTCCAAGGCGTGCGATGCAGGGCGAGACGATGCTCGATGCGGTGCTGACAGGTTGCAATGCAGGCGACCTAGCCGGAGTGCGGGAGCTGGCGTCGGACAGCGGTGCGAGTCGGAGCGGTGCGTCGCAGACGTGCGAGCGGTGCCCCAAATGCGGTGCGGTCTCGACTCTTGAGCCAGTTGCAGCGACAGTGTCGGTCTGGTCCGGCTGGCCCAGTGAAGCGATGCGATGCGAACTGCGGTGCCCACAGGTCACGGTGCAAGCAGCGGCTCGATGTTGGCGGCGTCGGACGTCGCCCACGGTGAGACCAGGGTTGCGATGCGAAGCGGGGCGATGCGGTCTGCGGTGCAAACAGGTCACCGGCCAGGGATGGATTCGGTTGACGGAGTCGGTTGCAGTTCCCTTCCTCTGTGGCAACTGAAACAGCGGTCCAGAAGCGGTACCCAGAGGCTTGTGAAGTCTTTGCAGTCCCTGAGACTTCTTAACAGGAGGCCAGCTCGGTTCCTGGCCCTTGGAGATACTCAGCACAAGTTTGTAGAAAGTTCAGTCCAGTCCTTTCACTGCCCAAGACAGAAGCAGCCACTGCAGGCCAACCCAACAAAGCAACAACACAGCAAAGGGGCAGTACTCCTCCTGGCAGCTCTTCCAGCTCTTCGTCTTGGCAGGTTCCTTGATTCCAGCGAGATCTAAATTCATGGGGTCAGGGCCCCAATATTTATATCCCAAATTCCTTTGTTCTCAGAAGGCAGAGAGGCCTTCGCCTAGTCCAAACCAGTTCTGGAGCACTTTGTTGACAAGTCTCCGTCCCTTCTTTCAGTGAGTAGGCCAGGGACATCAGACGCACCACAGGAGGTGGAGCCAGCATTGTGGAGGGAAGGCACTGTCCTATTCAGGGCCCAGGTGCGACCCCTCCCACCCATCTACAGGTCGATCTGTCTATTCAGCCCTGCGCTGACTCACCCTGTCTCCTGGCATCCCCCAGCCCCTGTCACTCACATTCCAGACACGGAATACACAATCTCGCAGAGGCAGGCTTGGATGGTTAGACAAGAAAATACCCACTTTCTAAAAGTGGTATTTTCAAACACAGAATGTTAAAACCAACCTTACTAAAAGCTGCATTTTATCATTCTGAGTCCAGGCATACTAAACTCGAATTTCTACCATGTTCCCGGGGTCAGTTAGGATTATAAGCTGTAATAATCAAAACTGCCCGTTCTGGCCTAGGGGAACAGGTAGCCTTGCAATAGTGAAAAACGAACTAGGCTGTAATTCACTATCAGGACATGCCGCACACACCCGGGCATGTCCTACCTTTCGCGTACAACGCACCCTGCCCACAGGGGTACCTTGGGCCTACCTTAGGGGTGACTAACATGTAGGAAAGGGAAGGTTTAGGGACTTGCAAGTGTGTGCACTTGCCAAGTCGACATGGCAGCCCCAGGCTGCGCACAGGCTCTGCGATGGCAGGCCCGAGTTACACTTTACGGGCTGTTTGCGTGGGTGGCACAATACAGTGCTGCAGCCCACCAACAGCATTTGGTCTATAGGCCCTGGCACTCGCAGTGCACTTTACAAGGGACTGACACATAAACCAAATAGGCCAATCATGGAAACACCAATCCATAACACATTTTATACAGGAGCACTTGCACTTTCCCACTGGACCGCAGTGAGGAAAGTGCGCAGAATCATCACACCAGCAAAATCAGAGTCAAAACCGGGAGGTCAGAAAGCAAAAAGTCAGGGGAAACATGCCAAAAGATGCCAAGTCTAACACATGTCCCCTCCAGCTGAAAGTAGGGAGAACTACCCAACCCCATTGGAGATCTCTTCACTAAGGCGGAAGAACCTGGACAGACCATCTGCGTTGGCGTGTTCTGTACCAGGACGGTGCTCCACCGTAAAGTCCATTCCCTGTAGGGAGATGGACCACCTCAGCAGTTTTGGATTCTCGCCCCTCATTTGCATCAACCATCTGAGGGGCCTGTGGTCTGTCTGAACCCGGAAGTGAGTCCCAAACGGGTATGGTCTCAACTTCTTCAGCGCCCAGACCACAGCAAAAGCTTCCCTTTCTATGGCACTCCACCTCTGTTCCCTGGGAAGTAGTCTCCTGCTAAGGAAGACTACAGGCTGATCCAGGCCCTCTTCGTTCAGGTGTGAGAGCACCGCTCCCACACCATGCTCTGAAGCGTCAGTCTGCACGACAAATTCTTTGGAGAAGTCAGGTGCCTTGAGCACGGGCGCCGTGCACATGGCTGCCTTCAGGGCATCAAAAGCTTTCTGGCAGGACTCAGTCCAGATCACTTTCCTGGGCTGCCTCTTAGAGGTCAGCTCTGTTAAGGGGGCCACGATGGTGCCATAGCCCTTAACAAATCTCCTATAATAACCGGTGAGACCTAAGAAGGCTCTCACCTCTGTCTGGGTCTTGGGGGCTCCCAAGCCAGAATGGTGTCAATCTTGGGTTGTAGGGCGCCACCTGGCCGCTTCCTACCTGGTGTCCCAAGTACACCACAGAACCCTGCCCGATCTGGCACTTACTGGCCTTGATCGTGAGGCCTGCACCTTGCAGAGCCCTCAACACTTTCCCAAGGTGCTGTAAATGTTCTTCCCAGCTGGAACTGAACACAGCAATGTCATCCAGGTAGGCGGCACTGAAATCCTCCAGCCCAGCCAACACCTGATTGACCAACCTCTGAAAGGTGGCAGGGGCATTCTTCAACCCAAAGGGCATCACCCGGAATTGGTAATGACCTTCTGGGGTTGAGAATGCTGATCTCTCCTTGGCCCCATCGGTTAAGGCAATCTGCCAGTACCCAGACGTTAAATCAAACGTGCTGAGGAACCGGGCAGCTCCCAACCGATCAATGAGCTCATCAGCTCTGGGGATGGGGTGCGCGTCAGTCCTGGTGACGGCATTGAGCCCACGGTAGTCCACACAAAACCGGAGTTCTGGAGTGGCACCGGGCGCCGCAGCCTTTGGGACCAAGACCACTGGGCTGGCCCAAGGACTGTGGGAGGGCTCAATCACCCCTAACGCCAACATCTTAGAGACCTCCTCCTTGATGCTGGCTCTGACCCGGTCAGTCAACCTGTAAATCTTGTGCTTCACAGGATGGCTGTCACCGGTGTCCACGTCATGGGTACACCAGTGAGTAACACCGGGGGTCAGAGAGAACAGTGGGGCGAACTGTCCCAACAACTGGCGACAGTCCCCCTGCTGCTCCTGAGTCAGAGTAGGGGAGAGGATCACACCCTCTACTGACCCATCATGCTCCTTGGTAGACAGGAGGTCAGGGAGAGGCTCGCTCTCCTCTTCCACCCCATCATCTGTCGCCAAGAGCATACTCACTTCGGACCTCTCGAAGAGGGGCTTGAGGCGGTTCACGTGAAGGACCCTCAAAGGGTTCCTTGGAGCCTGCAAATCCACCAGGTAGGTGACGTCACTTTTGCGCTCCTTTACCTCATATGGCCCAGTCCACTTGTCCTGCAAGGCACAAGGTGCCACTGGGGCCATTACCCACACTTTTTGCCCAGGTTGAAATTCGACCAGAGTGGCGTTCTGGTCATACCATCTCTTCATTTCTTCCTGGCTTGCTTCTAGGTTCGCCTGAGCGAGTTTCCTGAAGCGGGCAGTTTGGTTTCTAAAGGCCAGCATGTAGCTAAATACATCATGGGGAGTTTTCCTGGGAGCCACCTCCCAGCCTTCCTTCACCAAACTCAGAGGTGCTCTGACAGGGTGGCCATACAGGAGCTCAAAGGGGCTGTACCCAAGAGACTTCTGAGGCACCTCCCTGTACGCAAAGAGTAGGCATGGCAAGAGGACGTCCCACTTACGCCTCATGGGTTCTGTTAGACCCTTGATCATGCCTTTCAAGGTCTGGTTGAATCTCTCCACCAGACCGTTTCCTTGTGGGTGGTAAGGAGTGGTGAACTTGTAGGTTACCCCACACTCCTTCCACAGGGATGTCATATACTTCGATATGAAATTGGTCCCCCTATCGGAAACCACCTCTCTGGGGAATCCCACACGGGAAAAGATCCCCATTAACGCCCGGCCCACCACTGGCGCCGTCGTTGTCCTGAGAGGGATTGCCTCCGGGTACCGGGTGGCATGGTCCACCAAGACCAGGATGTACCTGTTGCCCATGGCTGTCTTGGGATCCAGTGGCCCCACTATATCCATCCCTACCCTTTCAAAGGGTGTTCCAACAACCGGAAAAGGTTGGAGAGGAGCTTTGACCTTCCTCCCACTCTTACCACTTGCCTGGCAAGTTTGGCAAGACCTACAGTGTGCATCTGACTGCCTTCGCATTTGGGGCCAAAAGAAGTGGGTGACAAGCCTGTCAAAGGTCTTGTCCTGCCCCAAATGTCCTGCCAAAGGCACGTCATGAGCCTGAGCCAGACCCAGTAGGAAGGTCCTGAAGCGCTGGGGTACCACCAGCACACGGGCTGACCCAGGCTCAGCAACCTTAGGCTCACTGTATAGGAGACCACTCTCCCAGTAGATCAGATGTGACCCGGACTGATTACCAGCTGCCTGGTCTGCAGCCTGCCGCCACAGACCCTCCAGAGTAGGGCACTCGTTCTGCTCCCTGCAGAACTCCTCCCTGGTGGGACCCCCTTCTTGCTGCCAATGGGTCAGCTCAGAGATGTCTCCCAGTTCGGCTACCTGCTCCCCTGTAGGCACCGGGCGTCCCCCTCGAGGTCCGCCTCCTCCCGGTCCGTGGGAACTTCGGGGGCCGGTTTCCCGCGCCCCTGCCCTTTCTCTTGGCAGGGACTTGGGCCACTGTTTCAGGCTCCAAGTCCTCTTGATCACCCTTTCTGGCCGCCATTGACCGAGTAGACACGCATGCCCACTCCGGCAACCCAAGCATCTCCAAGTGAGACCTGAGCTCAACCTCCTTCCATGAGGACTGCTCCAGGTCGTTTCCTAGCAGACAATCGACAGGCATGGTAGGGCTCACAACCACCCTCAAGGGACCTGAGACCCCCCCATTCAAAGGGAACCTGCACCACCATACACTGGCGCTCAGAGTTGTCGACAGCAACTACTTGGTGGAATGCTCCTGGGACTACTTGCTTCTCAGACACCAGGTGACACCGGACTGAGGTCACACTGGCTCCAGTATCTCTGAGAGCCTCTACCCTGTTCCCGTTAATGGTCACCCAGGTGCTATATTTCTTTGTGTTAGGGGGCACCTGGTTTCCTGGGACCATCTCACTGTCCCCGAGTGAGACAAGGGTCATTTCTGCGGGATCCCCACCCTCCTGTGGGCACCCCTCCTCCCCAAGCGCTACACTAGCCAACACTTTGGATTGTCCACCGGTGGGTGGCTGTGTCCCCTTCGGGCACTTGGGGTCCCCCTTAAAGTGACCTACCTGGTCACATGCATAACACTTGCGGGGGCCGGTCTCAACAGGCTTCCCTGTAGAGACCCCTTTCTTCTTATCAACGGGGGCTGGGAACCTTTACCCTGGGTACTAGTTTGGGGCCCTTTAGAGAACTCCTGTGCTTTACCCTTGTCCCCCCACCTTTCTGCTGGGGACCCTGCCCACCTTTGGCTGAGTCTCCCCAAACGCTTTCTTGTGGACCCTGGTACTCACCCAGCGGTCCGCTTCCATAGCAAGCTTCCTGGGGTCAGTTAGCTTACTATCAACTAGGTGCTGGCGCAGATCTGCAAAACATAGACTAGACAAGTGCTCCCATGCAATCAAGTTGTAGAGCCCCTGAAAATCTGTTACACTACTGCCCTTCACCCAACCATCCAGAGACCTGCAGAACACATCCACACATTCCAACCAAGTGTTGACATCAGACTTCTTACTGGACCTGAACTGATCCCTGTACTTTTCAGGAGTAAGACCATACTTCGTGAGAAGGGCATCCTTCATGTCAGCATAGGTGAGGTGATACCCCTTACCCAAAGCTATCAGAGCATCCCTTGCTTCTTCCGGGAAAAGTGGCCACAATCCTGCTCCCCAATTCTCCTCAGGGACCCCATTCATGTGTATGGCTGCCTCATAACCCTGGAACCACCTTTGTATGTCATCCCCCTTCTTGAACTCCTTGCCTACGTTCTTGGGAATGTGCACAATCCTGTCTGCCTTTCTGGACGAATTGCTGCCACCATCTGAGCCTGACTTACTCCTAAGTTCTAGCTCCTTCAGTTCTCTCTCATGCTCTAAGAGCATCTTCCTCTCCTCTATGGCCAATCTCTTCTCCTCCCGCTCACTCTCCAGCCTGAGCTTCTGCAGCTCAAACTGCCTTGCCTCCCGCCTGTCCTCCAGCTCCTCTGGGGACAGACTGCTGCTGCCTGACCTGGCGGGTTCCCCCTACCCAAAAGCACATCCACCCTGGAAATAGGCTCCTCCGCCTCCTCACTGAGATCACCAGGCTGCCCATTGGCATGTCTGGCTGCTACCCAGGCCCTCAGCGCCTTCTGTAGCTCCTCCTTCCTTGTGAGGCCTTTAATTTGGACTTTCAGGTTTTTACAAATCGTTCGTCGCGGTTGCGGTGCAAGACGGAGCGATGCAAGGTGCGGTGTCCCTCGATGCGGTGCAGGCAGCGGCTCGATGAGCGTCGTGCAGACGGAGTCGGTGAGTCCAAGGCGTGCGATGCAGGGCGAGACGATACTCGATGCGGTGCTGACAGGTTGCAATGCAGGCGACCTAGCCGGAGTGCGGGAGCTGGCGTCGGACAGCGGTGCGAGTCGGAGCGGTGCGTCCGCAGACGTGCGAGCGGTGCCCCAAATGCGGTGCGGTCTCGACTCTTGAGCCAGTTGCAGCGACAGTGTCGGTCTGGTCCGGCTGGCCCAGTGAAGCGATGCGATGCGAACTGCAGTGCCCACAGGTCACGGTGCAAGCAGCGGCTCGATGTTGGCGGCGTCGGACGTCGCCACGGTGAGACCAGGGTTGCGATGCGAAGCGGGGCGATGCGGTCTGCGGTGCAAACAGGTCACCGGCCAGGGATGGATTCGGTTGACGGAGTCGGTTGCAGTTCCCTTCCTCTGTGGCAACTGAAACAGCGGTCCAGAAGCGGTACCCAGAGGCTTGTGAAGTCTTTGCAGTCCCTGAGACTTCTTAACAGGAGGCCAGCTCGGTTCCTGGCCCTTGGAGATACTCAGCACAAGTTTGTAGAAAGTTCAGTCCAGTCCTTTCACTGCCCAAGACAGAAGCAGCCACTGCAGGCCAACCCAACAAAGCAACAACACAGCAAAGGGGCAGTACTCCTCCTGGCAGCTCTTCCAGCTCTTCGTCTTGGCAGGTTCCTTGATTCCAGCGAGATCTAAATTCATGGGGTCAGGGCCCCAATATTTATATCCTAAATTCCTTTGTTCTCTGAAGGCAGAGAGGCCTTCGCCTAGTCCAAACCAGTTCTGGAGCACTTTGTTGACAAGTCTCCGTCCCTTCTTTCAGTGAGTAGGCCAGGGACATCAGACGCACCACAGGAGGTGGAGCCAGCATTGTGGAGGGAAGGCACTGTCCTATTCAGGGCCCAGGTGCGACCCCTCCCACCCATCTACAGGTCGATCTGGCTATTCAGCCCTGCGCTGACTCACCCTGTCTCCTGGCATCCCCCAGCCCCTGTCACTCACATTCCAGACACGGAATACACAATCTCGCAGAGGCAGGCTTGGATGGTTAGACAAGAAAATACCCACTTTCTAAAAGTGGTATTTTCAAACACAGAATGTTAAAACCAACCTTACTAAAAGCTGCATTTTATCATTCTGAGTCCAGGCATACTAAACTCGAATTTCTACCATGTTCCCGGGGTCAGTTAGGATTATAAGCTGTAATAATCAAAACTGCCCGTTCTGGCCTAGGGGGAACAGGTAGCCTTGCAATAGTGAAAAACGAACTAGGCTGTAATTCACTATCAGGACATGCCGCACACACCCGGGCATGTCCTACCTTTCGCGTACAACGCACCCTGCCCACAGGGGTACCTTGGGCCTACCTTAGGGGTGACTAACATGTAGCAAAGGGAAGGTTTAGGGACTTGCAAGTGTGTGCACTTGCCAAGTCGACATGGCAGCCCCAGGCTGCGCACAGGCTCTGCGATGGCAGGCCCGAGTTACACTTTACGGGCTGTTTGCGTGGGTGGCACAATCCAGTGCTGCAGCCCACCAACAGCATTTGGTCTATAGGCCCTGGCACTCGCAGTGCACTTTACAAGGGACTGACACATAAACCAAATAGGCCAATCATGGAAACACCAATCCATAACACATTTTATACAGGAGCACTTGCACTTTCCCACTGGACCGCAGTGAGGAAAGTGCGCAGAATCATCACACCAGCAAAAACAGAGTCAAAACCGGGAGGTCAGAAAGCAAAAAGTCAGGGGAAACATGCCAAAAGATGCCAAGTCTAACAATGCTCCTAAGCTAGCACACAAGATTGTGCCAGCATTGATGTT